>PVKP010047911.1:0-14774 GCA_004027715.1 Plecturocebus donacophilus | reverse complement strand
AAAGCAAAAAAAAAAAAAAAAACCGGATTTGAACTCAGACCTGGAACAAGCAAATTTAATAAATATTTACAGAACCTATCACCCCATATCCACAAAACATACATTTTTTTCAATATTATATCATACCTATTCTAAAAGTGATCATATAATAGGAAATAAATCACTTTAGTAATTGCATAAGCATTTCATAGATTTAAATGAAATCCTGAGCAATAGAGCAAGATTCTCATTCTCTCTCCCTCTTTTTCTTTCTTTTTTCTCTTTTATTCTACTTCTTTCTTTCTCTTAAAACAAAACAAAACAAAACAAAACAAAAACTTCCCCTTCTCTTTCTTTCTCTCTTAAAAAAAAAATTATGAAATAAGCAGAAAAAAAAGCATATTCTTAATTATTTAAATAAGAACTGAAAGCCTACTTTGGGCAACACATCAAGGAAAGTAGCTGTGACTCAGTTCCTGTCGTTATGAGCTAAGTCACAGGGGGATAAGCAGGGGAGTTAAGGCAAATATATTAAACAACAATAACACAAGGATGAATGCTTGCAAGAATCTCAGAAATTATGAGCATGAGTGCTGATTATTTTGAGGGGAATATGGAAGGCTATATGAAAGTGGTAGCATATGAAGAATGGAAACAATTTCAATGGGTGGGGTAAGGAAGGAAGCAGCATGTTACAGAAGGGACGATTATGAAGAGAGGCTGTAGGCAAAAAAGCACAGGAACATATCCAGAGAAGCAGTACAATTTGAAGGGAATATAAAGGCAAAACTAGAGATAAATGAGACACAATTCTAATTATTCGGGGGCTGCAGAATGGATCTTTTACTTAACTTGGGGTCAATCTAAACATTATGAGGGAAAGAAAAGAGTGTCTTTATCTAAACTTACTTTTTAAAAAATCATGAAGTTTCAGTAGTTAGAGACAAGCCTGACCAACATGGTGAAACCCCGTCTCTACTAAAAAAAATAAAAACATTAGCTGGCAGTGGTGGTGGGCACCTGTAATCACAGCTACTTGAGACGCTGAGGCAAGAGAATCACTTGAACCCAGGAGGCAGAAATTGCATTGAGCCGAGATTGCACCATTGTATTCTAGCCTGGGCAATGAGCAAAACTCCATCTCAAAACACAACAAAACAAAACAAAACATGAAGTTGAAGTTGACAGTGGCAATAAAATTGATTAGGATCTGTGTGATTCCTAAAGCAGGAAAGCGCCCCCTTCAAAAAAAAAGGAAAAAAAAAAATCATAATATAGGATAACTGCCAAATGCAGAAGATTGAAACTGGACTTCTTCCTTGCACCATATACACAAACTAACTCAAGATGGATTAAAGACTTACATATAAAGCCCAAAACTATAAAAACCCTGGAAGACAACCTAGGCAGTACCATGGTACCATGTAGGACATACACAAGGGCAAAGACTTTATGATAAAGACACCAAAAGCAATTGCAACAAAAGCAAAAATTGACAAATGAGATCTGATTATACTAAAAAGCCTCTGCACAGCAAAATAAACTATGAACAGAATAAACAGACAACCTACAGAATGGGAGAAAATTTTTGCAAACTATCCACATGACAAAGATTTAGTATCCATCATCTATAAAGAACTTAAACAAATTTGTAAGAAAAAAAAACATTAAAAAGTAGACAAAGGACATGAATAGATACTTATCAAAAGAACACATACATGCAGCCAAAAATCATATTAAAAAAACCCTCAACATCACTGATTATTAGAGGAATGCAAATCAAAACCACAATGAGATATTATCTCCCACCAATCAAAGTGGCTATGATGAAAAATTAAAAAAAATAACGGTGCTGGCAAGGTTGTGGAGAAAAGGAAATACTTACTCCCTGTTTGTGGGAGTGTAAATTAGTTCAACCATTATAGAAGACAGTGTGGCAATTCCTCAAAGACCTAAAGACAGAAATACCATTCAAACCACCAGTTCCATTATTGGGTATATACCCAAAGGAATATAAATTGTCCTGTTATAAAGACACATGCACATGAATGTTTATTGCAGCATTATTCAAAACAGCAAAGACATGGAATCAACCTAAATGGTCATCAATAACAGACTGGACAAAGAATGTGTTGTATGGATACCATGGTATACTCTGCAGCCATAAAAAAGAATGAGATCATGCCCTTTGTGGGGACATGGATGGAACTGGAAGCCATTATCCTTAGCGAACTAATGCAGAAACAGAAAACCAAAAACTGTATGTTCTCACTTATAAGTGGGAGCTAAATAATGAGAAAATTTGGAAACATAGATGGGAACAGCATACACTGGGGCCTATTGGAGGTAGAGGGTGGAAGAGGGAGAGAATCAGGAAAAATAACTAATCAGTGCCAGGCTTAATACCTGGGTGGTAAAATAATCTGTAAAACAAGCCTCCATGATACATTCTTACTTGTGTAACAAATCTGCACATGTACCCTTGAATTTAAAATTTTTTTGTTTTTTTAAATAGCACAGTAAGGGAAAAATAAAGAGAATCTCAAGTAGGATGGAAAGTGAGAAGGGAAAGGAAATCCTCAATGGAATCCACATGAAGAACAGCCTCTGTTGGAGAAGATTTGACAGCAAGCGAGGGAATTGATGGTCTCAGAAGACCAAATTCCAGTTAAGGGAAGTCTTAGCAACAGCTTTCCAAAAGAAAGTCATGTCAGGAGTACTCAGCAGAATAGCAAAGAGCGACTCTTACTAAACATTTATTCAAATGATGAATACGTTATCGGCCATTTTTGGTTTGGGTTAAAATGAAACAAAAAAGATAGATGAACACATGAATGAATGAGTGATTTGGATTGAGTCTAAAGAGAAATGGAAGATGGTAACAGAAGCAAAAGTCTGTGAAAGTCAATTTGAGGAAAGGGAAGCCTGGTTGGATAGAGAAGGGAGTAGGGAACTACCAAAGAAGACCTTATCCAAGGATGAGTGAAGGCCAGAGGAGCTAAATCAGGGCTTGGCCAAATAGGGCCTGTGGACAAACCCAGCTCTACCCACCTGTTTTTGTGCAGCCCATGAGCCAACAATAACTTTTACGTGGTTGAAGTAAATTCAAAAGAGGGTAATATTTCATGACATGTGAAAATGATATGAAACTCAAATTTCAATGTTCATAAATAAAGCAACAACTGTTTTTGTCTTTTTATTTTTTTGCAGAAGGGACTGGCTTGTACTTTTTAAACATGTTATATTATTCTCACTACAACCCTATAAGATAAAATTCATTGTTCCCATTTTACTGATGAGCAAACTGCCCCTTATGTTTTAGCCAGAGTCACAGTTTGTTAAGGGCAGAGTCATCCATGGCAATCTGCCTCTCTAGATGGTCCATTTTCCCCTAGGGTAAAAGCACTAGCTCTAAGAATAGTGAAAACAAAACATACTTAATAAAAGGGAGTTGGGAAGTGTTTTGAATGCTTAGAGGGCAGTTTGGGAACTCAATGGGAAGAAGGGGATGGTTTAAGCACACATACTTCTAAGAGACTTATATGAATTAACTCATTTGATCCTCACAACTCCTCCATGAGTTGGATGCTGTTATTAGCAATCCAATATTGGACAAAGGATGGCCTTTTTAAAGACCACTTCCTAGGAAAAAGACTGTGTGGGTACTCTCAAACTTTGGGTCTTCTGCTGGGTGACACCACCAGGTTTCCAAAGGCTCATCCAGCCAAGTGAAGTATCTATGACCTTGTGTTCAGTGTGTTTAGGGACGGATTCTATGGACTGGGTTTTTACCCTGGTGTCCTGCATTCTTCCTCCAAGACTTTTCTCTCACCACTCTCATTTCCCCAAATGCGGCTTTCTGACACCTTCTAGTTACTGGTTCTTGGGCTCCTCCTTGGTGACTTCCTCCTAAGATACTTTCTGAGTTACAGCAAATCAGCATTTGAAGAAATACAGCCGCTAAGTTTAAAATTCAAGTGCTAAGGGAGGTAAAGGCTCCAAACAGTCCTGTAGAAAGCCCAGAGGCAGATGACAGTCTTTGGTCAATGACTTCTCCGCTGTAGATTTCTGAGAGTGCTGTGTAGCTGTCCTCTTTATCCTGGTGTTTGCCACTTTAAACAGTCACTTTCCCACTTGGAGCTGACTTGTGGCTTTGCTGACAAAACAGGAAGTGATTTGAATACAGTCTGTTTTTATGACTTTTGAACATCAGGAGTTTGGAAACAAGTTTTAGCAGTGTATTTACTGCCTTGCTTTAGTATTTCTATTTCTTAGGAAACAATCGTGTAGGGGTTAAAATATCAGTGCAAAGTCCTGTACAAATGCTGCCTCTGTAATGAGCTCTGCACGCCAGCCTTTGTTGCATGTTAAATTCAAAACAAGCTTAGTTTTTTTTTTTTGGATAGAAACTGGTGGGGGTGGGGAAAGAAAGAGGGAACTGGGAAGAGAAGGAGGGGAAGTTAAACCCTGCTTCTTACTCTGTCTTTTTCAGGAAACCAAATATGGCATCTTCCATGAGGAGCTTGTCTTCTGACCACCGGAGGTATGTTGAATCTTTTCGGAGATTTCTCAACCATTCCACGGAACACCAGTGCATGCTGGAATTCATGGACAAGAAGCTGCCAGGCATAATAGCAAGGTAACAAAAGGGCCATTGTTGTCAAAGGGGCAAGCCTTAGACTCGCTGGGCGTCAGTGATAGATGGGTCTTGCTCAGCCTCACAGGCTGGGCACAGGGATAAGGGCGAGTTACTGATAGCAGCTCCCCCTCGTCCCCTCCTGCCCTCCCTTTCTCCTGCAGTGCTTTGGCTCCATGTTTGCTTTAAACACTCAAAGGCTCCGATTTGTGCTGTATTTCCAGCTGCACAGAGATAAGCGTTAACCATTTGAAGGCACAAATCCATGTTCATTTGGGGAAAGATAAGATGCTAATCTTTGAACTCAGATTTTTCAGCCCTCCTCCAAATTTTACATCTCAAAAAAGTCCCAGAGGGAGTCTGGTATGTTTTTCATTAGAATCAAATATAAATAATTGCCGAATACGATTTGTCCCTGAGGATTGAATGCCTCAGTTCTCATAATATCCATTTAAATTCATTTTCCTTATCCATTGTTATAGTTCTCTCTTCCCCAAAATTGTCTTTTTCTTTCAACTTAATATTAGAAATGTGTTCCTTTAAAAAAGAACATTTTTCCATTATCAGTGAAACTCACTGGTTCCTATCCTTCTTACAGACTTCTTTTTTTTGAGTGATTAATGTGTTCAATTTGTGCCAGAGCTGATAAGCATTATGAGAGTAACAGATTCCACATGCTAAAGATAATCAAATCACCTATCTGGGGGTGATTTGCTGTAACTCACTCTGCTTCAGGAAATAATAATGGGAAACTGGGAAGAAATGACTATGGATCCAATCTGCAAACAGCAAAAGAAACTGGTATTTTATCTTTTGCTGATTTACTCTATTGTAGGCCTGAAATTCTTTCGCCAGGGCAGTACCTCTGTCTGACCAGAGCAGGCATTTGTTAGATATATATAAAATTTTATTTCCCTTTCTATTTAACATGATTCATATTTTAAATGTTAGCTTCCAAAAAAAATAGAATATTATATATTAAAAATTAATATATAATAGGATAAGGATGCAAACATCAAAACAAAGAACAAATACAGATAACTTCTTACCTAGGAACTAATCACAGTTAACCTCTTTAGGTTTCTTGATTCATATCTGAAGTTAGAGGTAATGAGTTAATTTCTCAATTCTTTTCCAGTACTAGAAGTATTTGCTCAAGTCTGTAGCTTACCAGATCCTTGGTTTTTTTCAGCCATACACAATTTGATTTGAAGAGGTTCCACGGATGGATATAATATAATAAATGACGAATGACCCCTTCCTTATCTTCAAAGTTTACACCTAACTGGAAATATTATAAAATCTGTGAAAGACCAAAAAATTCTTAAGGGCATACTGTTGTCTTATAGCAGTAGTATATAGTTAGGAATGATCTGACTCAGTGTCATTTATTTACTAAGTAATTTTTTCCTGAAGGTAGTGTTTGAAATAAGATATAGCTGAAGGAGCTTTAAAATTGTTGCTTAAAGTTGTCTATGAGTTACGAAGTACCAAGAAGTGATCAGGATCTGCTTTATTTATGTAAGGGCAAGGTTTGTTGAGTTGGTGGGTCACTGTGCTAATTGAGTGTGGACTGAGCCTATTTAATTTTTATTAAAGCAAGACATGATCATATTTTAAATATCAAATGGTTCTAAAAACCATCAAATGGTTCTAAAGTGGGTGGGGCCTATAACAAACCCCACCCACTCCATTCTTGATTTCCACTCTCCAGAAACAACTACTTTCAGAACTTTGAAATCTTTTTATTATTTATGGAATTTTCTTTTATAATTCAAAATGGCATGCTATTGTTCTGTTTCTTCATTTTGCTGTATTAAAATAGCTAAGTGAACATGCACATTTCCCACCCTATCATGTCACTGTATTTAGTCAAAATTTTGGTTAAATAATTTGAGTGTTTTATGTCATTTTGCCTATGTACACATATTATTAATAATTGAGCAATATATTAGACTATGATTACATTTCCTTTTATGTACAACTTTTTGTTTGCCCTAGAGTTGACTATTGCCTTGATTTTAGTTTATTTTCTTAGTTCTCTATGTACCGAATACTATTTTGATCCCCGAGCAGATATATTAATCTCCTCTCAATATATGCAAACATATCAAGCAATCTGTTTTACCTCAAGGGAACAACTTTTCTGGAGCTGAGCCCTCTGTTCTTTTTTTCAGTTTAGGAAGATCTGCTACGGTCTGTTATACCACTATTGAGGATAGAGTTTATTTTACTTTCTTTCTTTCTCCAATATTTGGTTTCCTGATTCTGTATCTCATATCTTTCTTTTCTTTGTTTCTTCAGTCCTTTGCTTCCTGATCTAATTTTTAAGAGTTTTAAGAGTAAATGAGAGGTAAACTTTTTGAGACTTTGTATATTTAAAAATCCCTTTGTTCTACGCTCGTTGTTAGACAGTTTGATTGGCTATAGAACTCTATACTGAAAATGATTTTGTATCATAGATCTAAAGGTACTTTTCCACTTTCTTTTAAATACCAGAACTGCTGTTAACAAATCAAATACTGATCAGGTGTGTTGGCTCATGCCTGTAATCCCAGAACTTTAGGAGGCTGAGGCTGGAGCATTGCTTGAGCCTAGGGGTTTGGGACAATCCTGGGCAACATAGCAGGATTCCATCTCTACAAAAAATAAAACAATTAGCTTGGCAAGGTGACATGCACCTATAGTACCAGCTACACCAGAGGCTGAAGAGGGAAGATCATTTAAGTCCTGGAGATCAAGGCTTCAGTGATCCATGACTGGGACACTGCACTCAGCCTGGATGACAGAGTGAGACCCTGTCTCAAAAAAGAGAAAAAAAGAAATGAAATGCTACTCAGAATTCTCATCTTTGACATGTGGAATAACCTTTACATCGTTATGTGTTTTTGTTTTGTTTTCCCTACTTTGAAGTTTTTAGAATCTTCTTATCTCTACTATTCTGATATTTTAAAATAGTGAGTTGTGAAATGGTTTCTTTTCACCCATTTTGTCGGTACTCTCCTAGGCTATTTCAATTGACATTCAGATCCTTCATTTATGAGGAGCCATGGTAATAACTCCTCTCCTCTGTTTTATTTTTCTGAAACTTCTCTTCATCAAATACCTCCTGGATTGATTACCTAATTTTCTTGCATTTCCAGTTTTCTATAAATTTCTTTTTCGACCCATCGATTAATTTTTTACTATTATATTTTTAATTTCCAATAATGTTTTTATAGCATTCTTTTCATCATTCCCAGATTTAATACTGTCTTTTATTTATTACAAAATGTTCCTCCGCTCTCTCTGCCTCTTTCAGTCTGTTTCCTTATGTTAGGCAGCTCCCCAGCCACCTGATGAGCCTTGGATTTCTATTCAATCAAATAATGAGGCACTAAAAAGTAGTCAGATTCTCTTTGTGTAAGTCAAGGCAGGGTCTGTTGAGCGAGTAGCTCACTGAATAATTGAGTGTGGACTCAGCTCTTTCCTGGGAGATCCTCAGATATAAAATCATGTTAACTTTATCACTGAGATGATTTGTTTCCCTATAGAGGAATTCTTCAATCCTCTATTTGGGGATAGACAGTAGGGCAGGGGTTGGGGGCAGGAAAAGTTATAGCATATAGCTATAAATAGTAAAGTTGGTTATTGTTGTTACATATGAAATGTTTAAATCCTTGGCTGGTAAATAGTAAGTTTTCAGTAGTTATTTGATGTCATTATAATATGTGAAATGGGATGAATAATAGTGGAGTTTTGATTCAAAGAGTTAATCCACAGAAATCACTTACTTATGTGTGCCTAGAATTATAGTAATTGCTAATACATGTGGAGTGCTTGTCATGTGCAAATACATTTCTAAAAGATTTACATGAATTAAATCATTGAATTCTCACAGCTTCTCCAGGAGTTAGAAACAGTTATTAATAATCCTACAAGAGGCCAGGCTCGGTGGCTCACACCTGTGATCCCAGCACTTTGGGAGGCCAAGGTGGGTGGATCACAAGGTCAGGAGACAGAGACCATCCTGGTCAACATGGCGAAAACCCTGCTCTACTAAAAATACAAAAAATTAGCTGGACGTGGTGGTGCCTGCCTGTAATTCCAGCTACTCGGGAGGCTGAGGCCAGAGAATTACTTGTACCCAGGAGGCGGAAGGTGCAGTGAGCCGAGATTGTGCCACTGCACTTCAGCCTTATGACAGCAAGATTCCATCTCAAATAATAATAATAATAATCATCATCATCCTACAAGATAGGTGGTGTTATCTTATTTCACAGAAATGTAAAATAACTTGCTCAAGGTAACATATCAGTAATCTGGGATTTCAACTTGGGGGCTCTGCTTTATAGCCTCCCCATGGTGTCATTGATGCAAGCATTTTAGAGAATGAACAAAAGGTTTAGATAGAAATGGGTGTGTTAGGACTCAGAATTATGATTTGGAAGATAATTAGAACTGAAAATGGCAACTTATTTATAGGTGTTCTTGACCGTAGACTTTGCAAAATTCCTTCAGAACCTTATTCCAACCTTTATTCCTATCCTGTGACTGTGCAGGCTCTTGCACTGTAGATGAAACACAGATTTGTTTGCCATCCCACAGTCCAAAGAAACAAACAGCATCCTTTCCCCTTCATGGTTCCCCTATAGCCGTCATCTCTTTTTCTTCTCTCCTTCAACTGTCTCAACAGACTCTAAATCTGCCTCCTCATTTTTGAGCTCACTTTTAATCCCATTGCCATCTGACTTCAATCCTCACTCTTTTTTCAAAACTGCTATTATTAAAGACACTCATACTGACAAATTAGATGGAGATTTTTCCTTTTCTAAGCAGTACACTCCGCTGCTTTTGCCACAACAAAGGGCTTCTTCTGCCTCCAATTATCCCAGTACCTCTGTTCTTTATTTTTTTTCTTCTCTGTCTCCTTTGTGTATTCTTCACAATCCAGTGATCTTTAGAAGTTGATATTGCATCACCATCCACTACTACTCTAACTCTTTGCAGTATCTTTGGATGATGGGATCTGCTCTTATAGCATTGACCATTACTTTATGATGATAATTCTCCAGAATACATCGTTGACCCTGATTTCTCTCCTCTCAGCTTAAATCTTGCAAATCCAAATATCTGGTGAATTCATATTTATTTTTTTTAAAGCCCTGAGAGAACATAAACTTACTGCCAAACTACATTCTTCAGCTTCCTTTTTGGCATCACCCTTTGCCCAGTCATCCAAGCCTGAAACAGGGAAGTCATTGCGCACTCATATTTTTTTCTGACCTCTTCACATCAATCTAACAGCAAGTCTTACTGGCTTATTTCCCAATATGTCTACTCCACTCTGTTTCTAGTACCTGAGCCACAATTCAGGGCTTTATTATCACACATTTCATTTTGAGAGCAAAATGATAACTACTTTTTTAATTCCTAGGACAGAATACACATAATACATGTTTAATAAATATTTCTTCATTAAAAGGAAGGTTAAAAAATAAAAGGACGAAAGAAGGTAGACATTATAGAGACAGTGGGAACTACCTGAGCCTTTCCTTTATCTATGATGAGTGGCTTATTATATGACCAGACTCAAAACTCCACATTTTCTATTCTTGTTCTCCAAACAAATGGAATTTTCTACCCCTGAGATGTTCATACTGCCATTTCCAAGTCTCCTAGTTTGAGATTGTTAATGAATGAAACCTATATTTTGAAATATACTCTAAAGATGGCAATATAACTGCTGATATAATTGGGACCTTTTATGTTGGCCTAGTTTTCATTCATTGTATTTTTAGTCTGTCTGTTCTCTGCAACTAGACTAGATAATCAGATTTCACAAAACACGTAACACATTTTTATAAAACTACACAATTTTTTTCTTTCAGGATCGGAGACACAAAATCAGAAATTAAGATTCTAAGCATAGGCGGAGGTGCAGGTATGAATAATATATTTTTAAAGTTTCTGTTTCACTTCAAATATCATGCTGTGTGATGGCAATATAGTTCATCTTTTTAGGAAAGCTTTTTTTTTTTTTTTTGCTTTTGGAAGAGATCAGCTTATTAAAACTAGAAATAGTACTTCAACTAAGATTAATGTCCTCATAGATTTACAAGGTTTAGGACATTCACCTTCATTACTGTCTCTATTGTGAATAAAGGATGTGACTTATTCTTTTGATAAATGAAAAATCAAATAGGATAACTTTAAGGATAACTCTTATTCAAAATGATTTAAATATTCACAGAAAAGGAAAATCCCATGAGAAGTTCCTTAAGCTTATGTCACTTTAAAGCCTTGTTCATGGATTGGTCACTGGTTTCAAATTGTTTTTGGTCCATGTGAAATTAGAAATGTGCACTGGAATATAAACTGATGCTCAGCTATTTTCACTGAGAAATTCTCACCACGGGGAAAAAAATATATTCAATGACATAGTTAATTTACACTCTTGTGGCCCCATTCTTTGAGTGGCATGGGCCTAGACTGTTCCCTTCCTCTTATTCGGTTCCAAAACTGAATGCTTAGAATTACCTCTAGCATTCCGAACACTCCTAATCACCCTTTTATAGGGTGCTTAGTTATCTTTGTCTTAATATGAGCCACAATTCAACTCATTCATGGGGCACTAGAATACTTAAGAGATTCAAGGGATTACCACTTGGCATTAAGTGACGAGTGACAATAGTGTCCACTTGATACCAAGTTGTAACCATTACTGAACTATCATGCAGATAAAAGAAGAGACTAATAAACACCTTTTTATAATCTCATTACTTTTAGGTCCAGCACTTTTATTCTAGGGGAAAACTGAAAGTCTGGAAAAGTAGATGGACGCAGGTAACTCTGCCTCCAGTGAACTGTATCATCTTGGCTGAAGCATCAGTAAAATGGAAACAGTGAATTTTATCCCATAAGGTTGTAGTGAGAGTGATTTAGGTAATATTTACAAAGTGGTTAGGACATTCTTATTGCTCCTGGAGGGTGAAGGCTATTCCCTTCTGCAAAAGTAAAATAGAAAGTTTCATCTCAAGACTTTCTCCTCATGTCAACTCATATCAACTCCTGAACAGTGTTTGCTTTATTTTTAAGTTGCTAGTCATCTGGAAGTTTGGGTTAATGCATTAATATACAAAATATGTAGACATATTATTCATATAATTATCTTTAGTTATGTTCTTTTGTCTGAGTGATAATTCAGTAATGGATGCAACTTGGTATCAAGTGGATGCTAATGTCATATGTAACTTAATGCCAAGTGGTAACCCCTTGAATCTCTTAAGTGTAAGTGTTCTAGTGCCCCAGAATGAGTTGAGTTGTGGCTCATATTAGCACAAAGATAACCAAGAGCCCTCTAATGAAATGAGATCACTGAGTTTTCTTTCTTCTTCTTCTTTTTTTTTTTTTTTTTTTTTTTTAAAGAGTCTTGCTCTGTCACCCAGGCTAGAGTGCACTGGAACAATCTTGGCTCACTACAACCTCCACCTGGGTTCAAGCAATTCTCCCTGCCTCAGCCTCCCAAGTAGCTGTGATTATAGGCGCCCACGACCATGCCTGGCTAATTTTGGTATTTTTTGGTAGAGACGAGGTTTCACCATGCTGTCCAGGCTGATCTCAAACTCCTGACCTCATGTGGTTAGGCCTCCCAAAGTGCTGGGATTACAGGAATGAGCCACCATGTCTGGTCAAGATCAGTGATTTTTTAATGTCATTATTTGTTCATTTTTCAATAAGTACACTGTCATATAGTGTAATAAGAACTAATCCTTAAAATCATTTTACTTTATTATCAACTTTCACCAAGAAAATAGAAACCAACAAAGGCAGATAATGAAGGGGATTGTCATGAACAATATCATAGAGAGTGTTTAAGCTAAAATACTTTATTATTGCTCATTGATACTTTAAGTCCCCCAAATTATAATGGTAATGAATTGCCCAAAGAATATCTTATTAATTCATTTAACCAAGACAGTTATTTCCTGCGTGTTTTGCATATGAGTTTCAGGCAACCGACAGGCAATGAGACTATCATTTGATAGTGTCACTTGTGCTTGGACAAGAAGAGAAGCCCTACAAGAAAAAGTAATTAAGAACAATCTCTATCATGGCCAAGTTAATTGACCTTTTAATATAAAGTTAATTGAATTTCTAATGCAAATTTATCCAGATGCTTATAAGCTAGCTAGAGAAAGGAGCATTTGGCCTGCACAGTGATTCCTTACATAAAGGTGCACATAGAAGCTAATATAGAGAACTTAACAAAATAAAGGGAGCAACTCTTGGAGTTCTTCTGACAGAGCCCTAACACTGTAGTAATAACAAGCTCTGCCTTGGGGAGAATTTGAGTGCCCTTTAAGGTCACTTTCCATAAGAAATCAATCTGAAATGTAAGGAAAAACTCCAAGAAAAATTCAAGCTATGTATACTCAGCTTTCACTACTCAAGTAAGTTATATGAAATCGAAAGCGATGCATTTAAAATCCCTAGGTCTAGGTGCCCATTGCTTGAAAGAGCAGTGTTTTCAGGGGAGAGGACATGTTACTTCAGTTAGTCTGAGTGCTCATGTAGCAACAGGGAGATGGTTATCTAATCACCTATTATGGCTTGACTGCTAGCATTATGCAGAACAATACATTACTCCACAGCAAGGAACTTTCTATTCTTGTTTTAGAGAAACGGTGTCCCCACATATTCTATAATCTACAGGGTGCCTGAGAGTTTTATATCATACCATGGCTTGAGCGTCCTTCCAAATCAGTCATTAAACTCCAGTCCCTAGCAAATGAGGCCATTGGTCTTGTTCAGTCCCTTGTTCTCAGCTCCTGTAATGCATTGCATCGGGTCCCACTCCTGTCTTAGTTTACAGGTTTTACTACCTCGATTTTCTTTTCTTGGTTGCACAGGTAGATACAAGCATGGCTTTGATGAGAATGTTCTCTCAGCCTTTATAATGGTGGTACCACTTCTCCCACCATGCTCCAAAAACATACAAAAGCAAACCAGCTAAAAGCCTCCCTAGATGAAACTGCTACTTTTATACCACTTAATTCTCATGTTTTTTGGGGGGTGGGAGTTATATGATTTTTTTTCCCAGAAACAAAGGCAGGGAGGGCATGCACATAGGCCCTATTGATTAACCTCTCCTCTTGAGTCTGGTGTTTGTGTGGAAAGAGTTTCCATAGTTTAAGAAAGAATGTAAGGTTTCTGCAAAAGGTGCTTGGCACTTCAGTTTAGAAGCCAAGCAATTATTAGGGGTCTGAGCAACTCAAAAGAAAGGAAACAAATGGCAAATTATTTAAGTCATCTACCATATCAATAGAGTATAACTGGTAAATATAGATTCTACATTCTAATATTAGGAAAATGAAATAAATATTATATGAATCCAATAGGAAGAAAGAGGAAAACAAACCATGAACAGAAAAACAGACCACATAGCTTTTACAGAGACCAAACTGGGAAGTATAAAGTTATGCATGTATGTTCATGTGTATGAGTTTGTGTGCTTTAATGAGGCACAACGAGTGGCCAGAATTGCTTTATTCAGGGTCTTGAAGTATTCATGTTGTTAATTTCTGCAATTGTGTTTAGGTTTTGAGAGTAATGCATATATTCTGAATCTCATAGAATATGGTTTTGGGTCCATCAGCATTGGTGCTTCCTTAAATGAAACCACTCGATGGGGCTTCATTATTATTCAACTTCTAATGAGTGTTGTCTTCATGCTAGATGGTACATGGGATAAAAGGAACCCATATTCTTTTTGGTAAGAGAGAATTCTATTAATTTACAGCGCACATATTTAGACCTGAAAAACATGTTCCGGAAAGGAGTCATGGGCAATGTGTTCTCTTTGCTCTGGGCCCTGCTTAAAGGTTAATCATTTTATCTGTTCTGCTATTTGGTTCTTTTTTTTTTTTTTTAGAAAAAGAGAAAAGGAGAAAGAAACAGCAAAAGAAAGAAAAAAAGAATGAGAGAAAGAAAGAGGAAGAGAAAGAGGGAGAGAGAATGGGATTCTTGTTTTATTGCCCAGGCTAGAATACAGTCTAAAAATGGGTATTAAAAACCTCTTTTATGCCAATAATTGTGCTTAACAATGGAGACAGGAAGGAATAGGGGATGAAAATAACAAATAAGCAGCCAACCAATATTTCATTTAAACCTGTGAAAT
>PVKP010047910.1:0-14774 GCA_004027715.1 Plecturocebus donacophilus | reverse complement strand
CAGCCCAGCAGTGGGGGTACCCTGGGGGTCCAGCAGGTCCTCTTCCCGCAGCCCAGCAGTGGGGGTGTCCTGGGGGTCCAGCAGCTCCTCTTCCCACAGCCCAGCAGTGGATGTCCCAGGGCTTGAATGCCAGCATCTTGCTCCAGTACGTGGCCTGGGTCACCTACCCTGTCGTACTCATCACTTTCTCAGCTGGATTCACACAGATCCTGGCCCCTCAGGCTGTCGGTACATTCAAAGAGAAGGGGAGGGCAGAGGCGGGACCCCTGAAATGGCACATCAGATGCCTCTCCTGAGACTGCTCCCTCCCCAGGCTCTGGCATCCCCGAGATGAAGACCATCCTTCGAGGAGTGGTGCTGAAAGAATACCTCACGCTCAAGACCTTTGTCGCTAAGGTCATCGGGCTGACCTGCGCCCTGGGCAGCGGAATGCCACTTGGCAAAGAGGTCAGTGCGGGTTGGGGAATGAAGGAGCTCCTCCTGGCGGAAGGGAAGGCAGGCCAAGGTCAGGGCGGGCCCCTCCCGACTCACCGCCCGCCCCACCCCACAGGGCCCTTTTGTGCATATCGCAAGCATGTGCGCCGCCCTTCTCAGCAAGTTCCTCTCCCTCTTTGGGGGTATCTATGAGGTAAGGGGCACCCTGGGGACAGTGGGGGGCAGAGGCTGCTGAGCCCACGGCTGACCCCCTGTTGCCACCACTCTTGCCAGAATCAATCCCGGAACACAGAGATGCTGGCTGCCGCCTGTGCCGTGGGGGTGGGCTGCTGCTTTGCGGCGCCGATTGGAGGTAGGAGGGGTCCCAGGTCAGCCCAGCCCCATAACCCTGCCCTTGGCCTCTCCTCTGCCCCTCTCATCTGGGTCTGAGGACACAGGCCAGACCCAGGACTCAGGGGGCGGGCTCCCTCCCCTCACAGGCGTCCTCTTCAGCATCGAGGTCACCTCCAGCTTCTTCGCGGTGCGGAACTACTGGCGGGGCTTCTTCGCAGCCACCTTCAGTGCCTTCATCTTCCGGGTCTTGGCAGTCTGGAACCGGGACGAAGGTGGGGCACTCAGGGGCGGAGGGCAGCCTGAGAGGGTGCCAAGTCGGGGGCCCAGGAGGCTAAGCCTGCCTCCCTCTGCCCCTCTTCCCCTGTAGAGACCATCACGGCCCTCTTCAAAACCCGGTTCCGGCTCGACTTCCCCTTTGACCTGCAGGAGCTGCCGGCCTTTGCTGTCATTGGGTGAGGAGCTGAGGGACTGGGGGTGTCAGAGAGGAGGAGGAAGGGGTTTCCGGAGGACGGGCACTCACTCGGGTACCTCTTCCCTTTCCAGCATTGCTAGTGGCTTCGGTGGGGCCCTCTTTGTCTACCTGAACCGGAAGATTGTCCAGGTGATCCGGAAGCAGAAAACCATCAACCGCTTCCTCATGAGGAAGTGAGTGGCTCTCAGCTCCTCTCCAGGTTGCTTTGGGTTGTATGGGGGCTGCGTGTAGGTCAGGGGACAGTGATGGCGAGACAGCGGCCCAGTGAAAACAGTACTCCGCTGAGGAATCCACCAGCAGGGCTGACTGAACGTTTTTATGTTCACATGAATTGCCTGGAAGTTGGCACTTGTAAGTTTATAGTCAGGTCCTCTGGCCTGGCCTAAATAGGAGTGCTATCTGGAGATTGTTTGAGCCTCAGTTTCCCCCCATGACCCATGGGGATGGATGAGGTTTTTTTCTCTTTTTTTCTTTGAGACAGAGTCTCACTCTCTTGCCCAGGCTGGAATGCTATGGCATGATCTGGGCTTACTGCAACCTCTGCCTCCTGGGTTCAAGCGATTCTTCTGCCTCAGCCTCCTGAGTAGGTGGGATTACAGGCATGCACCATGCCCAGCTAATTTTGTATTTTTCGTAGAGACGGGGTTTCTCCATGTTGGTCAGGCTGGTCTCGAACTCCCAGCCTCAGGTGATCCACATGTCTCAGCCTCCCAAAGTGCTAGGATTACAGGCGTGGGCGACCATGCCCGGCTGAGAGTTTTTTATCTTCAGAACACAGCTCTCTCAGTGTGACCCTGAGGATTGGGAGTGGGGAGGCCTGAGACATGACTTCCCTTGGGACTGATGTCCTTCAGAGAGAGGGCAACCAGCTGAACCTGCTCCCTGCAACCTCTGGTCAACTTCAGGAGTGACCCCAGCTTCCCCCAACACTGGCCTTCACCCTAAGTCACTGCAGAGGGACAGGCAGAGGCGGAAACTTCCCCACCTCATCACACAATGCGCCCTTCAGATGGGCTTCTGAGGGTGGAGGGTGGAATAACAACTCAGGGGCCCCTGGGAGGGCTCGGGGGATGGACCTGCTGCTGCTACCCACCTACAGAGTCAGGGGCCAAGAGAAAGGCCTGTGGGTCAGACCCCTGCTCTTAGAATAACCACAGTCCACCATCACCCTCGGGGCCGTCATACCATAAACAGCAAAGGGGGCCTCCTCTCAGGACTGAGTGCTTTCATGAAAGAGCCAAGGCTGTGCTCTGACCTCAGCCCTGAGATATGCGAGGGCACCCAGCCCTTGGCCACCCACAACTGATGCTGTGAAACCTACAACTCTAGACGCCTGCTCTTCCCGGCTCTGGTGACCCTGCTCATCTCCACGCTGACCTTCCCCCCAGGCTTTGGACAGTTCATGGCTGGACAGGTAACTGAAGCCAGAACAGGGGCTCGCACTTTCCCTTGGAAGGCATTCCCTCCAAAGCCAGCAGCCCCAGCATGACTGTGGGATCCCATGGGCCTCTTCCCTTCGTCCTGCTGGTTCCCCAGCCTGAGGCACCCTGTTCACTCTAGCTCTCACAGAAGGAGACACTGGTCACCCTGTTTGACAATCGGACGTGGGTCCGCCAGGGCCTGGTGGAGGAGCTAGAACCACCCAGCACCTCACAGGCCTGGAGCCCACCACGTGCCAACGTCTTCCTCACCCTGGTCATCTTCATTCTCATGAAGGTGGGCCCCTCGTGTGCACACTGCTAACCTTTACGCCGCTTGCCCTTCTAAGCACCTGCCAAGCAGTGCTCCCTCCTCGAAGCCTCTCCACAGTGCCATGGGAAAGGCACTGTGATCCCCGTTTGAAAGGTGGGGAGTCGAAGCACAAGGGTGAAGTAGCTGGCCCAAAGTCACCCAGCTAGAGGGCAGAGCAATGATCTGAACTCTAGTCATCTGCTTCCAGAGTCCATCCCTTCCTTCACCTGGGAGGCCTGGGGGTTCTGGGATAGCTGGGAGGGTCTTGCCTACCTGAACAGCGAAGCAGCCTTCTCCTGGGTGGAGCTGGGGGCTACCTGGGGCCAGGTGGAGCCTCTTCGCCTCTGACCCACCCCCTGCCTGCAGTTCTGGATGTCGGCCCTGGCCACCACCATCCCAGTCCCCTGTGGGGCCTTCATGCCTGTCTTTGTCATTGGTAAGTTCTAAGCTACCCGCTCTCCTGGCCTGCACTCCCCCACCCTGCCCCGCCCGTGACCATCCCGCTGCCCAAGAGTGGGTTTTTGGCTCAGCCCTAGCCCGAACCCCGACCCTGCAGGACTGTGCCCTGCACTGAATGACCCGCCGGCCCCTCCCTCACCCTCTGACCTTCTCTCTTCCTAGTGCCCCCGCCCTCCCCCTCCACTGCCTCTTTCTCTTCCCACCCCCCTCCCTGAAGGAGCAGCATTTGGGCGTCTGGTGGGTGAAAGTATGGCCGCCTGGTTCCCAGATGGAATTCACACAGACAGCAGCACCTACCGGATTGTGCCTGGGGGCTATGCGGTGGTCGGTGAGTGCCTCAGGTCCAGCTGGCCTTGGAAGACCCCCTACCCACGCCCTGGCCACAGGATGAGACTCTGGTGCCCCCTGCTGGCAGAAACCTGGCTTCCCTCAGATACACAGGCCCAGGCCCAGGACTGTACTGGGCAGCCCTGAGGGACCCACTCAGGACCTGCCCTGGTTGCAGAGGGTCTTCTGGAGCCTGGGCACCCTGAGGAGACTGAGTGTGGCCATCCACAGGGGCGGCTGCGTTGGCAGGAGCGGTGACGCACACCGTGTCCACGGCTGTCATCGTGTTCGAGCTCACAGGCCAGATCGCTCACATACTGCCCGTCATGATCGCCGTCATCCTGGCCAACGCCGTCGCCCAGAGTTTACAGCCCTCCCTCTATGACAGCATCATCCGAATCAAGAAACTGCCCTACCTGCCTGAGCTGGGCTGGGGCCGCCACCAGTACGGAGGGCTGGGGGCCAAGGGGGTCGTGGGTGAGGGGCAGAGGGCACCCTAGGTCCCTACCCACCTCCAGCAAGGGCCTGAGCCATGAAGCTGGGAGATGAGCCCCCTCGTCCACACACCGAGAGGCTGTAGCTGGCCCCTGCTGTTCAGAAAGAAGGCTGGGAGCACCCCTTGGCCCTTAGCCCTGTCCCCATGGTTGGGATGTGGGGTCTTCCTTGTGGCCCTGGGATGGTAGTGCTCTGGGAATGCTCCCCTTGGGGACCATAAACCAGGCGCCCGTCTCGGCCCCCAGGCAGTACCGGGTGCGAGTGGAGGACATCATGGTGCGGGATGTGCCCCACGTGGCCCTCAGCTGCACCTTCCGGGACCTGCGGTCGGCACTGCACAGGACCAAGGGCCGAATGCTGGCCCTAGTGGAGTCGCCTGGTGAGGCCAGGAGGGGCCCAGGTGCTAGGGGCATCTCCCAGGGTTGAAGCTTCAGGAAGGGGCAGGGAGCTCAGGAGCGGTCTCCTTGGTTCCAAAGGGAACAGGCCAGCACTTGCCAGGTGGGGGCTTCCCTGTGGGTGTGGCCTGTATGCAGGGCCCCGCTCTGAGTGTGAGAGAAGGCAGGGGCTGAGGGGCTCCCGCTCACTGAGTCCTTCCACCTGTTCCATCCAGAGTCCATGGTTCTGCTGGGCTCCATCGAGCGCTCACAGGTGGTGGCATTGTTGGGGGCCCAGCTGAGCCCAGCCCGCCGGCGTCAGTACATGCGGGAGCGCAGAGCCGCCCAGACCTCCCCACCGTCTGGTCAGGAGGGTGCCCCTAGCCCTGAGGCTTCTGTCTGCTTCCAGGTAAGAGGAAAAGCCACAAACACGTCCTACATGTCATTCTGGGGACTGATTGGGAGGGTGGCCTGGGACCATGGCCCACCAACCCCTTCCCGCCCATGCAGGTGAACACAGAAGACTCGGGCTTCCCGGCAACCCAGGGGGAGACCCACAAGCCCCTAAAGCCTGCACTCAAGAGAGGGCCCAGTGTCACCAGGAACCTCGGAGAGAGTCCCACAGGTGAGCCCATCTCTCCTTTGTCCACAGAGCCTGAGCCAAGCTGCTGAGATCCATTAGAGTCCCTGGCCAGCCCCGTTGCTGGGGTACATCCCAGCTGGAGGAGGCTGCCCACATGGGCCAGGGCTGGAACTAGGGTACCTCTCCCCTGCTTTCCTTACCTTTCCTGGTCATCTCCCCAAAAGATGACATTGCCCCCTGGGGCCTTATGTTTGGGAACACAGGGAGCGCGGAATCGGGAGGCATTGCCCTCCGGAGCCTCTTCTGCGGCAGTCCACCCCCGGAGGCGGCTTCGGAGGTGAGTGGCTGGCGCCTCTCCTCCCAGCTCGCTTTCTCCCCTGCTCCCTCTCCGATGCGGAGACCACCCTGCAGAGCCTGCCTCCGTTCTCCCTGCCCTCCAGCCCTCCCTGCTGTCGGCTCGGGCCCTGCACTGCGCCCTTCCCCTGGGCTCCACCGCTTCCCCTCACCTCCCTCTCCCTGTAACCCCAACTCCTCATCTCTCTGGTTTGGCTCTGACAAAAATTGGAGAAGTTGGAATCCTGTGAGAAGCGCAAGTCGAAGCGGGTCCGAATCTCCCTGGCAGTAAGTGTGCCCGCTCTTCCAGCAGCTTGGGAGCCCCGGGCAGGGAGGCAGGGTCTGGCTGGATAAACTCCAGAGCCCCTAGCTGCCAGCCTCCCTCCCTGTCTCCTAGAGTGACTTGGACCTGGAAGGCGAGATGAGCCCAGAAGAGGTAAGGTGCCACTGGACTCTGGACCCTGTTTCTTCCTGGGTGTGTTCAGTTATCGTCTTGGCTGCTGTCCCCATGGGAGGGACCATGTCCTTGGAAAAAGGGCAGGCAGCTTGCAGGGAGGTGGAGGTCAGCTACAGGCACCTTCTCCCTAACCCGCCTAGTCTCTTCCCCTCAGATTCTGGAGTGGGAGGAGCAGCAACTAGATGAACCTGTCAACTTCAGTGACTGCAAAATTGATCCTGCTCCCTTCCAGCTGGTGGAGCGGACCTCTTTGCACAAGGTAGGGCCAGCAGCCTGGCCCAGGGCTGGTCTTGGCTCTCAGGAGGATACAGTGAGGATCTTGGTCCCCCTTTAAGTTTGGACTCAGGCCAGTGGGGAAGGAGGAGGAGAAGGGAGTTGGCTCAGTGCTGAGATGTTTTTTTGGACATATTGCTTGGATGATAGGAGGCTGAGAGCAGCCTCCTCCTGCTCTGTGGTGGAGCCAGGCATCGTTTTTCTTCTGCTCAGCCTTGCCCTCGAGGGAACTCTGGACCAAAGAAGCAACAAAGACAGGGCTTGAGCTGGGTGGAAGCCAGAAGGCCAGGCCAGGGCCAGAGCTAGGCAGGAGGCCACCAGAGCCTAAGGTTGATACACCCACGTGAGAAAAAATGGGTGAGAACCAGGCAGGATAAGAAAATCCAATATCCCAGCTAACAAACATCCACGTAGGGGTGGGGAGACTGCAGAGGAGAGATAAACAAAGATGAGAAGCACCCAGCGGGGGACCTGGAATGTCAGACCGCAGAACGTCTGACTTACTGTGGGCCAAAGGGAAACTGGTAGGGACGCAGGAAGATGGCTTTGCAGGACTGCACAGCGGCCCACAGAAGTGGGCAGAGGCGCTGAGTAGGCTGCTGGTGGCAGGCGAGGCAGACACTAGGGCAGCCAGGAGCTCTCTGCTTCCAGGACTCCCAAGGAGGGCAGCCCGCATGGCTGGGTATCTTCAGGCCACCCAGCAAGCTGGTAAAATGGCTCTTGGGACCAGCAGAAGCCAAGGAGTGTTTTAGCTAAATTTTGACAAGCATAATATACAAACCTTGAAGTACTGGGGGCTTGGGGGAGGGGACAGGAAGCAGAAAGATGTGCCCCAAACCTGCACGTTGGACATTTAGCTCACACACAAGCTATGCCTAAGAGCCAGATAGCACGGATAAGCGGAGACTGAGGCAGGAAGCACAGGGGATAAAAGAAACAAAGGCAAAAGGTCATAAAGGAACATCTGAGTCCTCGGATGAGTGGCAAACTGCAGTACAGTCTCAAGAAGAAAGGGAACAGGCCTGAGAGAGCTATTTAAAGCCTTTCTTCCCGAAACCTCTGAGGCTCTTCCACAGTGATCTTCCTTACTCCTCACGTCCATGATGGTGATCATGCTGCCATTTTTCGAGTGCTTGCTATGTGCCAGACACTGTGCTAAGCTCTTCAAGTGTTTAATCATCACAACCACACTATTAGCAAGTTTTTATAGATGAGGAAATTGAGACTCAGAGAGGTTGAGCAAGTCGCACAAGGACACACAGCTAATAAGCAGCAGACTGGCCGGGCGCGGTGGTGCACGCCTGTAATCCCAGTACTGTGGGAGGCTGAGGCGGGTGGATCACCTGAGGTCAGGAGTTTGCGACCAGCCTGGCCAACATGGTAAAACCCCATCTCTACTAAAAATACAAAAAATTAGCCAGGCGTGGTGGCAGGCACCTGTAATCCCAACTACTCGGGGCTGAGGCAGGAGAATCGCTTGAACTTGGGAGGTGGAGGTTGCAGTGAGTGGAGTTCACGCCATTGCTCCAGCGGGGATGACAAGAGCAAAACTCCATCTCAAAAAAAATAAGTAGCAGAACTGAGACTGGAATCCAAGATGGTCTGACTCAAAAGCTTGTGGCCTTAACCATATTAATACACAGGGAAACTGAGGCATGCAGTGGAGGGGGGGGGTCCTGTGCCTAAGACAGCATAGCAGAGTCAGGCCCAGAGCCCAGATTTCCTGGCCCTGCTCCCAGGTTTCTTCCAGAGGCCATGTTGTCCTTCCCCCTGCCAGTTCACTATTGCCAGGCCCAAGAAGTATGGGCCCTCCAATGGGTTCCGTGATCGCTAATTAAATTAAATGAAAAAGAACAAAGTAGATATTTGTTACAAACTTAAATTAAAGATCAGAGGAAGAGAAGAAGCCTTTGAGGAACCAACTAACAAAAGTACAAAGAACTAGAAGCGATAAGGACGTAAAAGATTAGCATTCAGAGTGTCCTTACAGGCCTGAGGAATCAATAGGTAGTCGCCCGATTTAGTTCAGGAGGGGAACATTCAGATAAGAGAGAGAATACAGTGGAGACTACTTGGGAACCGTGCAACTGGAGATTACTGTGCCAGCTAATAAGTAATTCATTCAGATGCCACCCACGGAGAAGCAATGGTAAAGGCTGCAGTGGGGGCCAGTGCGGGGGCCAGACCGCCTGAATCCAAATCCTCACTCTGCCACATGCTAGCTTGCTGTGTACCTTGCTAAGTTTCTAAGCTTCTCCGTGCTTCCTTTCCCTGTCTCTGAATTGGGGGTCACACCTCACTGGGTTTTCTAAGAATTAAAGGACTTGAAACATGTGACACACCTACAGTAGAGCCTAGCACACAGGAAATATTTGATGTATGTTAGGAATTACTGTCGCTACTCCTACTACTCACACTGAGATGAATTTTAAAAGATAGCGTGTGCTGGGCATGGTGGCGCACCTGTAGTCCTAGCTACTTGGGAGGCTGGGGCAGGAGGACTGTATGAGCCCAGGAGTTCAAGTCCAAGCTGGGCAGCATAGCAAGACTGTCTACTAACAGTTTTTTTTTTTTTTTTGAGACAGAGTCTCGCTCTATCCACCAGGCTGGAGTGCAGTGTCGTGATCTCTGCTCACTGAGACCTCCACCTCCCAGGTTCAAGTGATTCTCCTGCCTCAGCCTCTCGAGTAGCTGAGATTACAGGAGGATGCCACCACATCGAGCTAATTTTTTGGTATTTTTAGTAGAGACAGGGTTTTACTATGTTGGCCAGGCTGGTCTCGAACCCCTGATCAAAAGTGATCCGCTTGCCTCGGCCTCCCAAAGTGCCGCATTTACAGGCATGAGCCACTGTGCCTGGCCAAAAAAAATTTTTTTAACTAAAATTAAAATACTGTAATGAGGCTGGGTGTGGCGACTCCCACCTGTAATCCTAGCACTTTGGGAGGCTGAGGTGGGCAGAGCATGACATCAAGAGTTCAAAACCAGCCTGCCCAACATGGTGAAACCCTGTCTTCACTAAAAATACAACAATTAGCTGGGCATGATGGCACATGCTTATAGTCCCAGCTACTTGGGAGGCTGAGGCAGGAGAATCGCTTGAACCCAGGAGGCAGAGGTTGTAGTGAGACAAGATTGTGCCACTGCACTCCAGCCTGGGTGACAAGAGTGAGACTTTATCTCAAAAAAGAAAAGAAAAGAAAAGAAAAATACTATAATAAGAGAAGAGCTGAAGTGTGGAAGAAATGAATGTTTTCAGAAAAAGATTAGTGACTGTGAAGCTGGAAGCTGGTGTGCACAGTGGAATCTGAGGCTATAAAGACGGGCTAGGGTTGGCTTGGGAGGGGTCTCATGGGTCATTCTAGGGAGTCTGGGCTGTAGGCAAGTTTGACAAGGTACATAGGATAAGAAGGGCCAGACTGGAGGGAGGGGAGCCAGAGAGGAGGAGAAACCATGAGCCTGTTGCAGCCCCAGTCTTTGTGAGGATGGTGAGGCTATAGTTGGGGCATGGCCAGGCTGTTCAGGAAGTGAATTGGTAAAGCTTGGTGACTGCCAGGGGCAAGTGGTTAGCAAACCTGAAAGGCATATTGCCCGCCAGAAGCTCACCTGATTAGGATTGTGGAGAAAAAGAAAATTCAAGGGAACTATTTAATAGGCTCCTTGGGAGAAGAAGAGAGGGGTTCTTTGACCAGAAGGAGACAAGGCTAAGAGATTATTAAAACAGGAAACCTTATAATAAAAACATTTCCCTCTGAAGTCAGACAAAGAAATTAAGCTAACTTGTAGCATGTAGGACTCAAGTTAGACAGGAGGAGGAATTGCTAACCACATGACTACTGTGTTATCCATATTGCAGGAACACAGAAGTTTTTTTTTTTTTTAGAGGGAAGGTCTCACTCTGTCACCCAGGCTGGAGTGCAGTGGCATGATCATGGCTCACTGCAGCCTCTGCCTCCTGGGCTCAGGTGATTTTCCCAACTCAGCCCCCCAGGTAGCCGGGACTATAGGCACACACCACATCTGCTCTTTGTAGACACAGGGTTTCGAATATTGCCCAAGCTAGTCTCAAAAGTCCTGGGCTTAAATGATCCGCCCACCTCGGCCTCCCAGAGTGCTAGGATTACAGGTGTGAGCCACGGCACCCAGAAGAGCTTATTCTAAAACTGAACTTCTTGCCCCTCTAAGTATTGTCATGCCATGGGTGGAGAAATTTAGGAAAGTTCTGGAAATCCCTCCCTAAAGAATTTCAAATGTATAAGAACATTTAAAAAGTATTCAGGCAATTTAATTGAGTTCTGAGTCATTGATACAGAAGAAGCTGTTATTACTGCTCATCTTGATCCAAACATTAAGCCAGGAGGCTTACAAGTAAACTCAGAACAGTGAGATAAATGCTAGGCCAAAAATTCCAGGAACTGCTGAGTCAGGAGAGCGTTTTTCAAGACATCTGGCCCCAAGAAGATCTACTTAAAGCACAAGGAGAACTGGCTGACAGTTTCTGAACCCTTGGTGGTTACATTTGAAAGCTTAGGGGAGGGCTCAGGGCAAGAAAAGCATGGGAGGATGGGGTCCCTGTCGTCCTGGACTGCACGCTGCATCTCAGGAGTGCGTGGGACACTGCCTGGACCCCAGAAAAGGCAGACCGTATGAGAGGCATAGCATGCGTCAGACCGAGACCGGGACGCCAGAGCAGGGGGAGCCCCCACACCTGGGCATGGAGGTGGGAGGGCAGTTGAGAAGCAGTGGAGCGACAGGCACAGCATTCAGGGCCCGGGAGCCCTTCAGGTGGGCGTGGGCTCTCCCTTCTGGGTATATCTGCAACTAAACAGGAGTGCGGCTGTGCATCCCATCTAGTGTGAGCAAAGTGACTGGGGCTGCACAGTCACTCCTGATCCACCCAGAACAAATCACTTCACTGTGGAGCCCCATGCTGCTTCTCCTAATGCTGAGTTCTCAGGAGAGCACTGAAATGAAATGATGATGTAAGACCTAGCACGGAGCCCAGCCAATCACTAGGCTTCATGTGTGAGCGGTTGTTCTGTCCCGCATCCCCCTTTCTAACATGGGACTAAGAATTGTTCACCCATCCTATTTCTCCCTGTGAGCAGCATTAGGATTTGGAGTGTCATGCTTCTGGGGATTCTCGTTACTATTCCAGTGTCCCTGTTTTCCCACCAGCAGTCCGCTCTCCTTCCCTCCCGATCTGTGGCACCCCTTCTATTCCATGCCAACCTTGTCCTGGCCCCCTGCGGCCTGTCATTTAGAGCTGCCCCTTGTCCATCAAGTCCAACCTGTTTTCTCCCCACACTGCAGACTCACACCATCTTCTCACTGCTGGGAGTGGACCATGCTTATGTCACCAGTATTGGCAGACTCATTGGAATCGTTACTCTAAAGGAGGTGAGATGATGGTAGCCTACGGAAGCTGAGGTCCAGCAGACCTGGGGAGAGAGGCGGGGAGGAGTCTGAGCTGGGAGCTCTGGGTCCAGACATCTGTCCCTCTCACCTTTCCAGCTCCGGAAGGCCATCGAGGGCTCCGTCACGGCACAGGGTGTGAAGGTCCGGCCGCCCCTCGCCAGCTTCCGAGACAGTGCCACCAGCAGCAGTGACACGGAGACCACTGAGGTGCATGCACTCTGGGGGTCCCACTCCCGTCATGGCCTCCCCCGGGAGGGCAGCCCTTCTGACAGCGACGACAAATGCCAATGAACCCCTCGTGGGTGGCCCAGGATGGTGCTAGCCAGGCCATCAGCCCAGAATCTGCATCTCTCATTCCTTCTGCCTTGGGAAGGCAGGGGGCAGCTATGGCCGGAGGCTGCACCCCATCCCCCTCCAGACCTGGGGTGCCAGCTTCTCCCAGCTCATCCTGCCTGGAATCTGACCCAGTGCCCACCTGCAGCAAGTTTTCCAGGGCTAGGAAGATCGGCCCTGCCCTGGCAGGATGGGGTTAGGGTCACTTGACCCCTGTTCCCCCTTTGAGGGGAAAGGAGAACTGAGGTGGGTTTATAACTGGAACCTCCTGTGACCAGATGTATATAGAGATTTACAAAGATTTTTATATTAATTTAATAAAACAAATTATTAAATAGAACAAAATAAACACCTAATGAGCCACTTATATATAGAATGCTTGTGCCCATTGGCTCTCGCTCTTACCTGGGGCCCTCTTACCTGACAAAGCCTACAAGGCACCACCCCACAACCATGAAAAGCTAGAGTCCAGTGACCTTGGAGTGCAGGATGTGCCAGAGTCTCCACTGTGTGCTCGTGAACACCCTGGCTGGGGCGGGGCCCTGAGCTGTAGCCCTGGCCTTTCATTCAGACAAGAAAGGCTCTACCTTCTTCCCTCCCCAAGGAGAGACACTCCCCCATGCCTGTCACTCACTGGCACAATGCCTGCCCCTGAGCGGGCATCAGCTGACAACTCCCGGCCACCCCTGTGGCCCTCTTGTGGCCCTCTCTAGAACATGGAAGTCCCAGCTCTGTGGCAACCAGAGCCAGTCTTTCTTCCACCTCCCACCCGCTCGCTCGAACTCTGCGTGAACATGGGCAGCCCGGCTGGCTGGGAGGTGCCACGACACTGCCCACACATCCAAGAAGGGGTTGGGAAAGGGCCCAGGCCCCATTAGGGGGCCAGGAAAAGGGTAGAGGGCACACGCTTTCATCATTCCAAAGCCTCCCAGAGAAGAGAAGATCCGACTGAAAGAACAGACCAAAAACCTTCTGTCTTTAGGAAAAAAAGAGGAAGATGTAGAGACGATGGCGAGGTGAAGCACGGCACGAGCCCAGCTGGGCCGGGGCCGTGGGGGGCAGCTCATCCCACAGGCTCTGGAAGGGCAGGAGCCAGCCCCCGGGTGGGGGTGAGTCTATCAAGCACTGCACGTGGACTCGGAGGTGAGGAGAAAAGCAGGGAAGAAAGAGGCATGGGGAGGGCGGGGGGTGGCTGGGCCCCCTCCCTCCCCACCCCCACACAGCCCAGTCACAACCACCCCCTTAGTGGTTCACATCATCCGAGGAGGAAATGTGCGTGTGGCATTGGGATTTAAGAACATGAACATCACTGTCTGCCACAGCTGTAGCCATGCCCCAGAGGCCCCGGGCAACCCCCGGCAAGCCCTGGGAGTGGGGGCAGGACATGCGCCCCCAGCCCAGCCCCTGCCTCCTCTCCAAACACTTTCATGCAAAACACACAACGGAGAAGCGAGCGCTCCCAGGAGCCCTCTCGGCTGCGGGGCTCTGCTGGGAGCCTTGAGCCCACCCCTGGGCACAGAGGCTCTGCCCCTCGCAGCAGCCAGGGGATGCATGCCACCAGGCATGAGGCGGGTCACTGTTCCTCCGGCTCGGCCTCCTCCTCTTCTAAGGACACCACCCCAGAAGAGGCCACGTCAGAGGCCGGCCGCTGCCGTTCCCAACTGCCCACTAGTGGTGGGCAGAGCGGCTGGCAGTCCTTGCAGGGGGCTGGCTCTTCCTCCTCGGGGGAAAGGCAGGACTCCGTGAGGGGTGAGTTGTAGAGGGAGTCCTGGGCCTCCAAGGGGCCCAGGCTGCGGAAGGCACTTTCCCGGCTGGGGGGCAGTTTGGCAAGAAGCAGCTCATCGCCCAGCAGCTGGGAGGCCAGGCGGGCCGGGGAGCCCAACAACCCATCCTCCAGGCTGCACAAGCTAGAGCACAGGGTGTCTGGGGACACGGTCTGTGAGCAGTCGCTCTCAGGCTCCACAGAGCCCTGGCGCACAGGCCGGGAGAACCGGTGGCCGGTGAACAGGTCCTGGAGGTGCGGTCCCAGGGGCAGCTGCCCAGCGAGGTCTGTGAGGGGAACAGAAAAGAAGACAGCCTTGCTAGCTCCATTTGCATTGGTCCACATTCCCCCCACTGCATCCCTGGCAGAGCTCTGGGGGTGGTGGACAGGTGCTGGATAACCTTGAACCAGTCACAACTTTCTGAGACCTCAGTTTCCTTAATGGTGAGTTGGAGACTCTAACAATATGAGAACAAGAGTCTGGCACACAGTGAACAAGAAATGCACAGGCCACTGCATATGGTCGTACAGTTGCTGACTGCACCACGGGGCCCGTCCAAAGCAGTCAGAGACAGCAAAATCTAGCCCATACTCTGCTCACCCAGTGGCATGCCCCGGCCTGCCAGAGAAAGGGGTGCCTTTTTCTAATTTGCACAAAGATTCCACACGGGCTAGTAGCAGCCTTGGATAAACGTTAGTTATTATCATTACCCCAGGGGTCAAAGCAGGCCTGGAACTCAATCAAACAGAAATGCCTGTGGTTTAAGGTTCCATCTCGCCTTCAGACATCCACATCAGCCCTCCAGACCACAGCTGCAATCTCCAACCTGTTCTCATGTATTGCCTGCCTTGGAGAACTTGCTAATTCACTGGAGGGGTAGGGGCTGGCAGAGGTAATCTTCAAAGGCAAAGAGGTTGTGGGGAATGGTGGCCTGTGAGACTTGAGCCCAGAAGCTACAGAGAAAGTCAGCCACGTGGTCTAGGGAGTG
>PVKP010047909.1:0-14773 GCA_004027715.1 Plecturocebus donacophilus | reverse complement strand
CCTTTCTTCTGCTTGATCAATTTGACTGTTAAAACCTGTGCATACTTTGCAAAGTTCTCTTATTGTGTTCTTCAGTTCCAATAATTCCCTTATATTCATTTCTAAATTGTCTATTCTCATTAGGATTTCATCAAACCTTTTTTCAAGGTTCTTAGTTTCTTTGCATTGGGATAGAACATGTTCTTTTAGCTCACAAAAGTTCCTTATCATCCACCTTCTGAAGCCCATTTCTGTTATTGGAACGCACTTGTTCTCCATCAGGCCTTGTTCCCTTGATGGTGAAGAACTGTGATCCCCTGTAGAAGGAGAAGCATTCTGCATCTGAGTATTCTCAGCTTTTTTACACTGGTTCCTTCCCACCATTGTAATTTTATCCACCTATCATCTCTGTAATTACCTACTTTCAATTTAGGTCTCTGAGTGGATGTCCAACTTGTTGATTTCCAGCGCCGAAATCTGAGCAACCCACTGGGCTGGCTAAAACCGCGGCATTAAGATACATGGTGCTTTTCTGCTAGGGGGATCTCTGGTCTGGCTTCTCTACGTGCCTTCCTGGAGATCTAAACGTCAATCAAAAGGGTAGCTAGTCCCGTTTACTCTGCACCGAGAACTGCCGCGCTGAAGTGCCGGCAAAACCGCCACGCGTGGGGCTCCTCCACTGGGAATCCTAGTCCGTAAGCAACAAAAATTTTTCTGAAAATGTGGCGTCCTCTCTTTCTGTGCCCTTTCTCTGGGAGCTACAATCCTGAGCTGCTAGGAGTCGGCCATCTTGGATCTCTCTCCAGCATTATTATTTTTTAAATGAGAAGTAATATACATCTGTACAATGTTGATGTATATTACACTCAAGGCAGAATTTCATGGATTCCATATGTCCATGTTTAGATCTCAAGACTTAATTCCACAGTAGGACATTTTAATCTATTTACAATGTGAAATAATAATGATAATAATATAATTTGAGAGTTGGCATGGAGTAATTATTCAGGTTAACTTGTAATAGTACACCATGTATTTGCTCTAACTCTTCTGTGTGACATCATAGTGAAGATTTGATTCAATTATGGAAGATAATCAGCTGGGAAGAAGTGCCAATGATGTTTTTTAAAAAAATCTGTGAGTCCAGGAATACTTTGATTTCAAAGTAATTAATTCTAAGGAGAACCTTTCTGAGATGAAATAGTGAGGTTATCTGTCTATGAGAGCTTTCATGGTCATGAAGAAGAAAGGAAGCACAATTCTTTTGTTATGTTGGCATTGCATCAGGAAAAGAGCTAAAAAATGATTGATTGCAAATATAATGTAGGGTATAGGAGCATGTGGTTCAGGCATAAATAACGAGGCTCTTCAACATATGGCACTAATTTTCATTTAAGCCTCTGTAATCTCACCTTTTCAAATTGCTATGCCTTTCTTGAGATGGGCTGCTCTGGGTATCAATGTGGAGCAGATAGCTCAGGGGAGAGCGAGTGTCTTCCCGGCCTGTTGAAGTGGGGAAGAGGTGTTCAGTATTAACACAAGGGCTTGTGGAGCTGTGTGTCTCTGGCTCCAATTAAGTCACAATTGAAACCCAAGAATGAAACCCGAGAGTGAAATGGCATTAAGTCCAGTCAGAAGGCTTTAAAGGTTTAAATTCTCCCCATTTCTAACACAAAACTGAAAAGCTAGCTTTGGCAAAGCACAAAAAAAAAAACAAAACACCTTTTTTTTTTAAGTCCATACCAAAGAGAGTTAGACTACATTTAGTGTCTAACTTTAACAAAACCAGACAGGACTAATCAGCTCCTTCAAAATCGGTGGCATCGAAGGACTCTTCCTTTTCTTGTCCCTTGAAGAAGAGTTGAGGCAGCATTCCTTCCGACGGCGGTGTCCTGTCTTCAGGCTTTCTTAACCTCCGGGCCGCCACATAAACCCTGGACACTGGGCCTCTGCACGCTGCTTCTAACAACTCACAGCAAAAGAAACTGGGAAAAAATACATTTGCAGAGAGGGCTGCAGATGCCCAGTATTTCTGAGGTCATAGAGGGTAATGTCTCCTTTGGATTTAACTATTGAGAAAACTGTCTTTGGGAAACATTTCTCCTCGGGTAATGCCACGTGTAGACCTACCTTCCCTCAGTTTTCTGAGGAAAGGGTTCTAACCTATGGCATGGGCCAGCGTGCCTCACTCTCAGCCTGACCCTGACTCAAGGCAGCTCGGTTACTCAGCCAGCTGCAGCCATGGTCTTGTGCATCATAATACAGATCATAGTCTTTTTTCCTAATCATTTCATAATCCTTTTTCTAATCTTTGGGAACAAGTCCTGTTCTTATGAACAGCCATCCTGTCTTCTCATGGGGGAAACTGTGCAACTTCTCATGACCCTTTCTCATAAATCTAATTTTTAATTGTTTTTGTTGTTGTTGTTGTTAAACAAAACAATTTTTTAAAAATCTGTTCTCTGAGCTTACTGGTTGCCTGTCTCCCTCTGGTCTGCTCCTACCACTTCTGAGCAGGAGTCTCGCACAAAGTCCCAAGTGCCCAGGACTAAAAATGAAGCTTTACCAACTAAACCATTTCATATAGATTATCTCTAATGGTTAAGATAAATATTTGTCTTTTCACTTTTTGTCTTATTGAGAACATATTTGAATTTTCCTGACAGCAGAATGCTGAGTCTTATCTCTCATCTCTTTGTTGGGGCGGTAGCTTTTATTTCATGTTCTATTCCAGGGAAATACAAGCAACTGATTTTGTAGAATTTTTCTCTCTCAGAAATGACTCATGTAATTGAGGGTTTGAGGCCGTGTAGACGCAGCATATGCTTTCTCCACTTTTCTAATACTTGAAAAACCTCATATTGGTGTCTGATAAATTTTTAATTACTGATTTTAGCTCAGATTTTCAAACTATAAAGCTCATCTCATATTCTAAAGTTATCTTTCAAAGATTTATAATCTTTGCCACGTGTGGTGGCTCATGCCTATAATCCCAGCACTTTGGGAGGCTGAGGTGGGCAGATCACCTGAGATCAGGAGTTCAAGATCAGCCTGGCCAACATGGTGAAACCCCGTCTCTACTAAAAATACAGGAAAATTAGCCGGGCATAGTAGTGGACCCCTGTAATCGCAGCTACTCTGGACCTGAGGCACGAGAATTGCTTGAACCTGGAGATGGAGCCTGCAGTGAACCAATATTGCACAACTTGCACTCCAGCCTGGGCAACAGAGCAAGTCTCAAAAAAAAAAAGGTTGATAATCACCTTTTTAAATAATGATAGTGGATGAATATATAAGTTTTGAATCCATAATAATTCCCTGTTACAGTAAATACAAACGACCAACTGAAATACAAACAACACCTTCTTGTCCAGTTTATTTTTTCCTGTATATGTGATGGCTGCTAAACATGTTCATTTCCCTGGTAAACTGTTCTTAAAGAGCATAACCCAATAGACTAGGGCAGGGGATAATTTAGAGGACAAAAGATGAATGAAGGTGTATCTGTGTTAAACTCCATGTGACTACTCCTATTCTAGAAACTGAATTATATTTACTCAAATTACAAAAATTGGTTATTTGCACACATTTCTGGCAAAAGTTTGGAAATGCCAAATTATACCAGTTAGGACTTCCAGATTATAGGTTGAAAGCATGGTTAAATGTATTTGGTAAACATAACAGTTACTTGTCTCTGTGGGAGCAAAAGCTCTGGAAAAATCTGCAGATGGGGAAGGGACCAAAGGCTCTGGGCACTTAGTGCTTTCTAGAATGTAGTTGTGGCTCTGTACAGCACTTTATAAAGCCAGAAGCAGCTGTCAGCTTGGGCAAGCTGGACAAGTGCATGACATCAGATCAGTCTGAGCCTCTCTTATTAAACTTGAGGACTAAGCTCTGATTTTTTTCTTATCTTGCCCAAATTCCTATCTAAGGGATATGGAGAGTCATGCACTAAAAACTATTGTAGGAAATAAGAATAAATAAAAGGTTCCTCTTCAAAGCTTTCTTCTTAGTTCATTATGAACAAATAATAGTTTCTTCAAAGGTTAATTTACTTTAAAGCTTTTGCTAATAATCTTAAAGTAGCTGTTAGTTATACCAAAGAAATAAGTGCATCCCATGTTCTTAGTTCTTATACTGTAGCCTAGATATTTGCTCTGACATGGCTGGACAAGCCCAGGCAAGTCCTAGGTCGTAGCTTATTCCCCTTCCTTATTTGGAAATGTTATTGCTTTTCTAAGCATTCCTCAAGTTACTTCCTTTTTTCCTTTGTTCTCCTCTGCCTTTATGTCTTTAGAAAAGTTTTAAGTTATTAGCCAACTGAGTGCAGCCTAGACTGTGAAGTCCAGTTCTAGCCAATGGAATCAGGACACAGCAGTAGGGCAGATGCATTAGATATAAATGGCCCTGCCTACTTTGTTCAGTGTCCTCTTGTGGCAAGATGGCTAACGGGAGCACCTTTTCTGGAGAAATTAAAGTTGCCTTGCTGAGAAAATTATATTTGAGTGCTACTTCTTTTGCAGCACCAAAAATTCACATGTAACAACCATAAATTCTCATCAGATGGGTTTTATTTAACCCTATATATTGTGACTTATTTTCCAATCTGACTCTGGCATAATATTATATGACAAATAAGAAAATCAAAGTATTTTACCCCAAAACATGTTTCTTTGCCATACTTTGAAATGACTCTGCAAAACTGTCCTTTGTGGGGCAAAATCTGGATCTATATAAAGAACCTCTATTAAGATAGCTAGATCTTTTTCTTCCAGGTCCTCCCAATCATGAAGAGATGATTAACTGCAAGTCTAGTACCTTGTAAAGGTCGGAATAGGAAACATGTATCATCTATTGTCTCTAAGGGCAGCCACTATGAGACTTCAAAAGAACCTTGGTCTCCACAATCTTTTATCTCAACTAGAACTATTGATCCCAGGTCTTTTTTTTTTCAGATAGAGTCTCACTCTGTTGCCCAGGCTAGAGTGTAGTGGGGCAATCTTGGCTCAGTGCAACCTCTGCCTCCTGGGTTCAAGCAATTCTCCTACCTCCACCTCCTGAGTAGCTAGGATTACAGCTGTGCACCACAACTCCTGGCTAACTTTTTTTGTATTTTTAGTAGATATGGGGTCTCACCATGTTGGCCAGCCTTATCTCAAACTCCACCTCAGGTGATCTTCCCGCCTCAGCCTCCCGAAGTGCTGGGATTATAGGTGTGAGCCACTGCACCTGCTGATCCCAGGTCTTTAGACAAACTCAACTAATTGTTGATCAGTTAACCAGTAAATGTTTACATTTACCTATAGCCTGGAAGCCCCGTCTCTCTGGACCAAACTGATGTATTTCTTAAATGTATTTGATTGATGTCCCATGCCACCCTAAAATGTATAAAACCAAGCTGCACCCCAACCACCTTGGGCATATGTTCTCAGGATCTCCTAAGGGCTGTGTCATGGGCCATCGTCACTTGCATTTGGCTCAGAATAAACCTCTTCAAATATTTTACAACATTTGACTCTTTTCATCAACATGCTTCTTCTAGGTGCTTAATCTGATTAAATCTAGTGGAACTTAAAAAAAAAAACAGCCTCTATGTTTTAACAGGAGTTATAAAAATTATCCATAGCAAAAATGTATGGATGTATCTATCCACAGCAAATGTATCTATCCATAGCAAAAATATTCATGTAAATATTTGTGGGGACTTTGCATATTTACTAGAAGATTGAGAAAGTGACTCTGCTTTTGCAAGCTATTTAATTCTTTTTCTATTTTTTTTCTTCTTAACTTTATTATTACAAAGAGGAGACACTGTGCCAGAAGTTAGTTAACGTGAGGAATATCTAGGCATAGTTTGTATATAGGAAATACAGGTAATTAAATGAAAACATTACTTATATAAATACTCAGTAACAAATGAACCTCCATGGGAAACTTCTGCTTTGTTTGTTCCCTTCTAAATTCACCTTTTGCTTTCTTGCCCCTTTTCATTTGTTCCAGCTTGTACTTGCCCCCGTCTCTATCTATTAATATTACATCATGTTATTACAGCACAAAACACGATCCTTTACGAGGCCAGATATAATCTCTACCTTTGACCTTCGTATAACTTAATTTCTGTGCCAGGCACTTGATACTTAATCCTGAGAAATAGCTTGTATTAGAGTTAACACAATGAAGGTCTTGATTTGACTAGGGCAGTCCAGATTTACCTCAATTCCTGGCATCCCTTCTTAGTTAGTATTTGCCCTCAATTTTTTTTTCTAACAAAGACTTATTAATAATGTCATGAAAATGAGCCAGGATGGGCTTCATAGATCTCCACTTTGTACTTCCGCTTTCTGCCACAATCTCATCTAGCAGTTTGGGGAATTCACACACTGAACAGAGTTTTCTCTTGAACGTGTAGTTAAATATAAAGATGACTAGTGGTTTTCTTTCTCTTTTCCCAACGTTGTTAAGATGTAGTGTCAACTAACGTTTTCCTTTCAGTGACAGCTGGCAGGACACTCACTGATGAAAGCAAGTGTTTGAGATGCAGGCAGTGGAGGACAGCCTGCTCCTGCCAGCCTCAGGTGGTGGTGGGAGGGATTGACACTATCACTCCAGCTGGACACTTGGGTGCTCCAGCTGAACAGTCCTTCCTCCATTGTGCACCGAGAGAAGGTTGTTGGAATGCTCTTGTTGCAGCGGTTCTCTCCTTTATCATGTGGTGCACACAAGTATTGATTTATTTTATTATTTGGTAACTCTTTATTTCACAAAAAAAACCCTATCATCAGCATGAGGTTTATTGTTATTATTAAGATAAAACCCACAAACAAAAAAAACCACTATGTGAATGAATTTGAAATGTAAAACTCAGTAGTTTTTTAGTATATCTGCAACTTTATGTAAGCACCACCATTGTCTAATTTCACATTTCCATCATGTCAAAAAAAAAAAAAAAGCCCTCTGCTTGTTAATAGTCACTCCCTACCTCCTTCTCCACCTGTTCTCTAGCAATCACCAGTCTATTTTCTGTCTTCAGGGACTTGCCTATTCTGGATATTTCATAGAAATAGAATCACAGACTATGTAGCGTTTTGCGTCTGGCTTCTTTCACTTCGCCAATGTTTTCCAGGTTTATCCATGTTGTAGCATATACCAGTACTTCATCCCTTATAATGGTTGAATAATATTCTTTCATATGGATATATGGCCTTTTGTTTATCCATTCATCAATGAGTGAACATTTATGTTATTTCCACTTTTTTACATTATGAATAATGCATCTATGAACATTTGTGTATACAATATGTTTTTGACTCTCTTGAGTAGATACCTAGGAATGGAATTATTGAATCATAGGGTAACTATGTCTAACTTTTTGAGAAACTGCAGAAGTGTTTTCCAAAGTGCTATATCATTTTACATTCCTACCAGGAATGGAATGTATGAGGGTTCCAGTGTCTGGACATCCATGCCAACACTTGTTAATGTCTGCCTATTTGATCATAGCCATCCTAGTGGGTGTGAAGTGATATCTCATTTGGCTTTGATTTTAATTAACCTAATGACTAATAATGCTAAAAGTCTTTTCATGTGCATATTGGACATTTGTGTATCTTCTTTGGAGAAATGTGTTTCCAGATCTCTTGCCCATTTTTAAAATTAGATGACTTGTCTTTTGTTATGGAATTGTAAGACTTCATTATGTTTGGATATTAGACCCTTATCAGATATATGATATGCAAATACTTTCTCCCACCAGTGGGCTGTCTTTTCACTCTCTTGATAGTTTTCTTTGAAGTACAAATGCTCTTAATTTTGATAAAGTCCAATTTACCTATTTTTTCTTTTGTTGCTTGTGATTTTGGTGTCATATTTCAGAAGCCATTGCCTAATTCAAGGTCATTAAGACATATACCCATGTTTTCTTCTAAGGGTCTTATAGTCTTATCTTTTACATTTACTTTTTTTTTTCCATTTCGAATTAATGTTTCTATATGGCGTCAGGTAAGTGTCCGAATTCATTCTTTTCTTATGGACATTCAGTTGTTCCGGCATCATTTGTTGAATAGCTGTTCTTCCTCCAGTGAACAGTCTTGGCATCCACAGTTACAGGAGTTTATTGCCGGACTCTCAATTCTATTCCATTGATCAATATATCTCTCTATCTTTATGCCAGTAGTACACACTGTTTTGAATACTGTAACTTTGTAGTAAGTTTTGAAATCAGGAAGTACGAATCCTCCAATTTTGCTCTTCTTTTTCATAACTGTTTTTAGATATTAAAGGTCCCTATTTAGCCTTAGCTTAATGTTCAGTTAATGACTGAATAAGATTGCTTTCAATGCGTGGAACCAAGAAAATTTCCCAGTCTTTTCAGAGGGGCTTTGTTTGTGTATCAGGGTATACCTTTACCACTCATTCAGGATGTTTACTACCCTGCTTTAGTCTTTACTTCCCACTTCTACAGAGGTCTTTCCTGAGCATGCAGGTAGTGCTGGGTATACATGTAAATTGCTAGATTCCTAGGACTATGTCAGAGCTTTTCAAAAGCCTTATTCCCTAATGCATCTCACTCTCAACACCTTTCTCTCAAGTATTTTGGTTCATCTATTATTTGCCCCAGTTATTATTAATATGTATTGCATCAGCAGGGACCAAAACATTTACCCATAAATGTTTTTCACAAAAGCTTTCTGCTCTTGTATCAGTTTTAGCACAAGGGGAGAGTATCAGTCAGATGAGATCAAGGTAGTCATTTGAGTGGGTCTCCCAGGGAGCCAACAGACAGATCAACTAAAGACAATTTGTAGACGATGTCTTTCTGCACTCTCCTCTCCTGGTAAGGTACAGGGAATGCAAGCTATTACTATTAAGGCTACCATTAAGATGGGGAATGGAGGATTGGCGTAGGGTAGGTTAAGATGCCACAAAGCTCATTATTGTTACTGAGATCCAGCTCATTTTGCTTGAATAAATGCTCTCTGCATTGCTGCAAGCTTTTGGTTAGTTTTTGAAGTTCCAAAAAATTTATGATCATTTTTGCCAGTTTTTTTTCATTGTTTTAAGGAAGAATAGACTTTGGGAGTTCCTTACCCACCGTTAATTTTCTCTCAACAATGAGCTTTTTAAAACACGTTTAATTAAAAAAATTAAGAACTGAACTTTAATTTCTCAAGAAAATCAATGATAAATGTATAATCTCAGCAAAAATCAATTCATGTTTACCATTCATCATAGAGGTAGTGGTGACATCTCTGACCACATGAATGCAGGAGATATAAATCTGCTAAGAACTATCAAGATCTACTTTAAAAGTATCATAGAGGTAGTGGTGACATCTCTGACCACTTGAATGCAGGAGATACGAATCTGCTAAGAACTATCAAGATCTACTTTAAAAGCAGTTATTCTAGGAAGACTGTATCTGAGACAATTTAGCATTTATAGCTGCAAAAATTTATTTACATATCGCAATCTTTAAAAGAGAAGTATGACTCTTTTAAAATAAAATTATTGCTATTTTAAATTAATTTCAAATTATTGCTATTTTAAATTAATTTCTCTCATTTTGACTCCTAATTTCTCTTGTGTACGTACAAAAAATAGAGTGATAACTGTTCATGTGTTGGCTCCATTAGCAAAAGAAGAAATTTACAAACAGATAACTGAGGCCTGTTTTATATTTGTGATGCTTCAGAGTGAAAAGTAAGTCAAATTGATACAAATGGTGGTGTTTTTTTTCATCAAATTCATGGAATCAAAGTAAATCTTTTGAAAGTTCATTGCATTGAATTTGAAATATTTGACATCAATGTAGATTTCATTGTAAATACAGTTCAAAAGTTTAACAATGAAAATAATTTGTTTTTATAGTGTTAATACAAAAACAAATTTTGATAGACCACAGCATTACAGCAATAGCAATGTTCTTACTAAATTAGGAAACTGAGCAGAAATGTATTTGAAATTGTGTGCACACACAATTCATAATTCAAAAAAGCTGCAGTATTCTACCAATCAAAATAGTTTTAGTTATTAATATTTACAAATATTTTAATATATGCACAGAGTAACAGAACTACAAAATTTTCTGACAAAGCTGATGCTGAATACAGAAAGATAGTTCAATTTGTCTGTAAAATGTTTTTCCTCTTCATTGTCCATCATCAGTTGCAATTTAGAAAATGTTCTGCCTTTGGAGTGTGACTTTGTAAATTCCCCTAAGTGACCTAATATGATATGTTATTTTATAAATAAGTCCTTCAAATACTGACTGTATTTTGTTCAAAAGCTAGCATTTAATAACAAACAGAAGCAACATCTTTGACAAATTTTATCCTTAATTTACAATTAATTGCCAAAGAAAATTACTCTGAATGGAGACAAAAAGGCAGTACTTATGAAAATATCGAACTAAAATATTTATACATTTTAATTTTTAAAGGTAGAATTGAGGCTATCCTCCATTTAGTAGAATTTACTTTGAATTTCCTATATACCTCAGCTCCTCCAAGAGTGTCTTTTCTAATCTAAAATATTATAGTCAGGCCAGGCGTGGTGGCTCACACCTATAACCCCAGCATTTTGGGAGGCCAAGGTGGGTAGATCGCTTGAGCCCAGGAGTTCAAGACCAGCCTGGGCAACATGGCAAAACCCTGTCTTTTCTAAGAATACAAAAATTAGCCAGGATGGTGGCACAGGCCTGTAGTCCCAGCTACTTGGGGGGCTGAGGTGTGAGGATCACTTAAGCCTGGGAGATTGAGGCAACAGTGAGTTGTGATCATGCAACTGCACTCTAGCCTGGGTGACAGAGTGATCCTGTCTAAAAAAAAGAAAAAAAAAAAAAAAAATATATATATATATATATATATATACATAGTCTACTGAGAGAATTCAGTTTAAGATATCAATAATATCAAATTTGGTAATTATAAATGCAACTTTGAAAATATTACAGTAAATTTTATGAAAAATAAAGAAAAATTATACAAAGTAATTATACTTTAAAAAGTATATGAGTCAGAAAAATAACAATTATATACCATTAGAAAACAAATTTGAAAATTAATTAAAATACATGAATATGTTCCAGGAATCATTATTCTCTTGTTTAATGTTCAGATAATCAAAATAAGAAATTTTTGAAAATTTCATTGTAATATACATGGACATGTAATTTTACTTGTGAATATGTTAATTTAAATTTTCTAGAAAGTTTTCATATTTAAAATAGTTTGAACAGAACATTTTTGTTGATCCACTTAAATCATGATACCAACTTGTTAGTTAACAAGTAAAAGTCTATAAATTATGTAACTGTAATTATTAGTGCCTTTTTACTCTCAATGATATCCTGGTTTGGATGACAAATTACGTAACCCTAGTTATAATTATTTGTCATATGCTTGGAATGCCTTGACTTCTGGGTAATAACAGTAAATTGATAATTAAGTTCTCTCTCCTATAAAGCCCACCAAAATGACTCTAGCAAAATAAAATGCTTGAAGTCCATAAAGCCAAAGAGTAGAGGCATGGAAACAACAAAGAACGCAAAATGGCAAAAATTGCTGTAAGATTTAAGGCAGATGGGTAGGGTAACTGATTAAATAGAGCCAAGAGGATTCAACCCACCTTTGTGCCTACAGAGGGGCCTTATCACTCCGAAAAACCCCATCAACTTCAGGACTTGTAGAAAAGCACGGGTGAGGCATGAAGGTGAAAACCAGGGTTGTGACTGAGAGAGCCTGGGTAATGTAATGATTACCAGCCTTTCTCAAGTGGGGATTCTGCCAGATGATTAAACCCTGCAGAAGATGGTTTGAGCTACTAATCTCTCAGTTATACCAAGGATGGCACAAACTTACTGCTACTCTCCATGCATAGGAGAGAAGTTTATTCATTCCCCATAATGGATGCCTTAGCACATCAGAGCTGAAGCCTCTTGCAGTTGGAAACTTCAGGGCCCTCTGCCACTCTGAGCAGACACTGTTGAAAACACTGAATTCTGAAACCCTTGGGGCCCTTCCTCCACCCTCCTTCCTGAATGCCAGCAAGAGGATTTATACTCTGCTAAGGCAGATTAAAAGATTCTTCCCTGGGGAGCGTGAATAGCTACAGAGAAAAGATCTACAAATACTGACAGTGAAACCCTCCAGTTGACAAGCCCTGCCAAGACCCCACGTTTTCAATCGACATTTTAGAGTCTCCCTCTTACATATGAGTGTCAACAGATTGCTAGAGGTTTGAAGGAGTCTTGGGTGTGAAAGACAAAGCCAATATCAGCAAATAGAAAATAAATCTCTAGGAAACACAAGGAAAAAACTGCAAGCTTTAAGGTAACTGTTAACTAAAAGCCTCAGAGATACATTACAGCCATGAAACAAAAGGAGTCAGAAATGTGTTAGATATAAATGTTTCTGGAGAACACTTAGAAGATAAAGTTGGGGAAATTGCCTAGAAAACAATAGAAAAAAAAAAAAAAGGAAAACAGGAGAGAAAAAAAGAAGAAAATTAGAGAATGAATTGAGGATCTAAAAAGAATTTTAGAGCTAAAACATAAAATGGAGACAAAATTATTAAGGAAAGTATATAAGATTCCCAAGACTGAAGGACTCACATCTCCAGACATAGAAGGTTCTATCAAGTTCCCTGCACAAATAATAATTTCAAAAGGATTCATATTAATGCATATTAAAAAGGGAAAAAAGCAAGTTACATACAAAAGATGAGGAATCAGCCAGACATGTGACTAATACCCATACTCCCAGCACTTTGGGACGCCAAAGCAGAAAGAGTGCTTGAGCCCAGGAGTTTGAGATCACCCTGGGCAACATGGCAAGACCCCATCTCTATAAAATATTTAAAAATTAGTTAGGCATGGTAGCATGTCCTGTGGTACCAGCTACTTGCGAGGCTGAGGTGGGAAGATCGCTTGAGCCTAGGAGGTTGATGTTGCAGTGAGCTGTGATTGCCCCACTGCCCTCTAGCCTGGGCAACAGAGTGAGAGACTATCAAAAAAAACTCAAAGTAGCATCAGGTATCTCATTGGCACCACAGAAAGCTTGAAGGCAATGGAGCAAGGCCTTCAAAGTCTCAGAAAAAGATTCTGTTTAGTTTCTATCAGGGAGCCAAACATACTGTTATTCTAACTCCTTGGCTATTGTTTTAAGCTACTATTAACCTCTTGCTTATCAAGTTGCTTATTTATTTCTCAGAGCTAACAGAGTATCTGGAGTTTTCCTTGAAGGAACCCAAGATTTTCCCTTATTTCCATGCTAGGGTTGCCTGCAGGCCCCTAAGAGACATCCCTGCTCCATCTTAACTTCCAACCTAAAATTCTTAACCCAGATAAATTATCAATCAAATATGAGGGAAGAATAAAAACATTTTCAAACAATTATCTCTCATGCATCCTTAAAGAATAACTAGAAGATGTTATTTATTAAGACAAAATGAGACAAAATAGTTCCTTTGACCCCTGTGCGGGACTCATGAAGGGGTGGCTCACTTACTCAGCCCACAGTGCTCAAGACCCTTGCAGGAAGGGGAGCATGCAGGTGAGTGGGTGCAGGAGCTGGGGCAAGTGCCTTTGGGGACCAGTAGGGACAAACCCCTATACTGGCCTGTGGAAGTGTCTAGGTGTTGCCTGTGACATCTCAAGCCCCAGAGGACGTGTGTTACAGTATGCTCTTTTAGTTTGCTGTCCAAGGATGGCTTACATGTTAAACAGCTCAGTGCAGAGTCAGTGTGACAACCTCTTGCACCAGCACCTGGGTCCTTATCCAGTGCCCAAGAAGAAGGAGATCACATGGACTTGAAGGATGGTGAATGTGGAGATTTTATGGAGCAGTGGAAGTGGTTTTCAGCAGAATGGGGAGCTGAAAAGGGGATGGAGTGGGAAAACAGTTTTCCCTGGCTGTAGTCTTTGACTGTAGTACTTCCCCAATCATAGTTTCTGATGTCCAGCTACTTCTCCTCTCAATGTTCAGATGCTTCTCTCTTTCATGTGTATGTCCTTCTCTGCCATGCCACTCTGTTTCTCTGACAGCAAAGCTTAGGGTTTTTATGGGCAGGCCAAAAGGCAAAATTTGGGCAGGAAAACAGAAATGTGAAGTTCTCATTTAGGGCCGTGGGTTCCAGCTTGAGGGTGGAGCCCTTGCCAGGAACCCTGCCCTCTTCTACCCAGTAATTCCCTGCCTCCTGTCTGTATCAAAGGGACTAAATCAAGAAAAGAGGAGTCAAGAGATCCAGGAATGAAAATCCGAAAGCAGTGAAGATAAGTCCCAGGATACTTGGGTGCAGCAACCTGGGTGTTAATTGACTCCTATTGGGACAGAAGGACCAGGGGTGCCAGGAGGCGGTCTCTAGGAATGAAATGCGACCAAAAGATGATTTAATAAGTCTGACTAATGAAAAGTAGTATTAAGAGCAGTTTTATAGAGCTGTTGAAACTGTAGGAAGAATCAGCAAAAGGTACACAGAAAATTAAGCAAGTGGGAAAACAATAAGATCAAAGAAAGGAAATCATAAACATTACTTGGCTTAGCAGTATACATTTATTCAACCATAATTGTATACACCTTAGTATTAAGTACACAAAAAATTGTGATTTATTTATTTATTTTATTTATTTTTTCCACCAAAAAAAGAATTACCAGAATGGTAAAGGTAGCTCTTTCTGAGTACCTCCCTGGGCCAGACACCTGTACTTGGTAATCACTTCTTTTTTTTTTTTTTTTAAGAGAGAGAAAAAAGTAGAATAAAAGAGAAAAAAGAAAGAAAGAGAAAGAGGGAGAGAGAA
>PVKP010047908.1:0-14775 GCA_004027715.1 Plecturocebus donacophilus | reverse complement strand
CACCCACCCCCCCGCCGCCCCACTTGCTTGCGTGGCGCCCTGTCTGGAGTTCCCTGGGCAGCTCTGCACCCGCATCCCCGAGTATTGCCCAGATTGTTCAGAGGCGAGTTGGTGGGGCGGAATCCTGACTCGGTGTGTACGCGGGACGGGCTACGGCCCTGGGGTCTTCAGTTTCTGTTGTTAACATTTTTGTTTGTTTGTTTTTTTGAGACGGAGTCTCGCTTTGTAGCCCAGGCTGGAGTGTAGTGGCCTGATCTCGGGTCAGTGCAACCTCCACCTCCCGGGTTCAAGCAATTCTCCTGCCTCAGCCTCCCAGGTAGTTGGGACTACAGGCTCATGCCGCCACGTCCTGCTAATTTTTTTTTTTTTTTTTGGATTTTAGTAGAGACTGGGTTTCATCATGTTGGTCAGGCTGGTCTTGAACTCCTGACCTTGTGATCCACCTGCCTAGGCCTCCCAAAGTGCTGGGATTACAGATGTGAGCCACCACGCCCGGCCTTTTTTTTTAAAGACGAGATCTCACGTTGTCACCCAGGCTGGAGTGCAGTGGCATGATCTTGGCTCACTGCAGCCTCCTCCTCCTGGGTTCAAGTGATTCTCCTGCTTCCATCTCCCAAATACCTGGGATCACATGGGCATGCCACTACGTCCAGGTAATTTTTATATTTTTAGTAGAGATAGGATTTCGCCATGTTGGCCAGGCTGATCTTGAACTGCTGACTTCAAGTGATCCACCCTCCTCAGCCTCCCAAAGTGCTGGGATTACAGGTATGAGCCACCATGCCCAATCAAGAATTACCACTCTTTTGAATACTATATAAATCTCTTGTGGTACAGAGAGTGTCATTATAGGGTTCAGCACACAGGTGAGATTGTGTTTCTTCTTTGCTTACCTACTAACCATTAGAATTGTCACCCTCACACAGTGATGGAGCCCACTGGTAAGGTCCTGAATCTCATGTACACACAGTCCACAGTTGAAATTGTGGGTGTCATATGTGAACAGTCAGCAAGAGTTTGAATAATGACTCATTTCTAAATCTAGTTAATAGGCAGGTGATAATTTTTCTATCTGAACCGTTGAGAATTCTGCCTTCATGTCCTCCTGAGGACATGTTGACTCTCATACCTGGGCTGAGGGTAGATCCAACACAGTTCACAAGAGGGATGGAGGATCTCATGCACAGGTTCAGTTCATTGGTGAGATTGTCAGCAGTGTACTTAGACCCAGCATAAAGAATGTAGTGACTCTCATACCTAGAACGGGAACCTGTGTGGGATTGTTAATTCATCACTGGACCTTCCTGCAGGTGTGTTGTGACATACTCCTTTGTGCAGCACCTGAGTGATTTCAGTTTCCTGCCTGGTCCTATCTCAAAGGTAAGATTGTAATACATCACTGGTCCCAGCACCCAGTTCTCTTTTTATGGGACCCCACAAATTTTGAGTATTATAAAATATTACTGGATTCTACACCCATGTTATATGACTCTCCCACTTGTACCTTACGTGTTGTGCCATATTGTGGCACAATACGTTGCATTAGAAATGGTTACATATAAGACCGGGGACAATGGCTCATGCCTGTAATGCCAGCACTTTTGGGAGGCTGAGACAGGTGTGTCACCTTAGGTCAGGAGTTCAAGACCAGCCTGATCAATATGGTAAAACCCTATCTCTACTAAAAATACAAAAATTAGCCTGGAGTGGGAACTACAGTGCGCCTGTAGTTCCAGTGACTCAGGAGGCTGAGACAGGAGAACTACTTGAACCTGGGACATGGAAGTTGCAGTGAGCTGAGATTGCACTACTGCACTCCAGCCTGGGTGACAGAGTGAGACTTTGTCTCAAAAAACAAACAGTTACATATTCCTGGGTCCAACACCCAGGATATGTAACCCTTTCTTGCCTACATGAAGCTTTGTTTGTGATATAACTCAATGATGCCCATCACCATGGTGATGTTACTTTCTTTTTGTTGTTATTGTTGTTGCTGCTGAGATGGAATCTCACTCTGTTGCCCAGGCTGGGGTGCAATGGTGTGATTTTGGCTCACTGCAACCTCTGCCCCCCAGGTTCAAGCGATTCTCCTGCCTCAGCCTCCTGAGTAGCTGGGACCACAGGCATGTGCCACCACGCCTGGCTAATTTTTGTATTTTAGTAGAGATGGGGTTTCACCCTGTTGACCAGGCTGGTCTTGAACTCCAGACCTCAAATGATCCACCTGCCTTGGCCTCCCAAAATGCTGGGATTACAGGTGTGACCCACTGTGCCCGGCCGGTAGTGTTACTTTCTTCTGCCTGGTCTCTGTTGAGACCAAGCATCAAGGTGATGTGACTCTTTTTTCTTAGGCCCTGCATATTTGTGTATTGTGACATATTGCTTGACTCAACACCTAAAGGATGGGAGTCTCCTACCTGGGCCCTTCCTATAGGGACCATTGTGACATGTCTCTGCCTTACTCACCTAGGAGATATAACTCTCTTCTTCTGCCTGCACCCTGTCTACAGGGAAAATTGAGGCATATTGCTATGACCAGATGATGTGTTTTTTCTGCCTGGGTCTTTATTACAGAAATAATGGTTGACATGTTGCTGGCCCAGCATCCAGCTGATGTGGCTGTCTTCTTTTGCATGATCCCTGCTTACTGGAACATTGTAGCATATTGCTACACCCAGCACTTAGCTGATGGGATTTTTCCCTGGTTTTTGGTTTTGTCTGCAGCAGACATTATGACATATTGCTGGGCCCTGCATTGACATTATGTGACTCTTCTGCCTGTGATATGCCCACTTGGGCCATTGTGACATTGCCAGGTCCAGCAGCTGGGTGATACAACTTTTATGCCTGGACCCTGCCTATGGGTGACATTTTGAAATGTCTTTGCATCAGTCACACAGGTGATTTGACTTTCTGTCTTACTGGTCTCTGCTCTCAGGAAGTTTTGTGACATTTTGCAGCACATAGCTGATTTTATATACATATATATTTTGAGACGGAGTTTCACTCGTTGCCAAGGCTGGAGTGCAATGGCGTGATCTCAGCTCACCACACACAACCTCCACCTCCCTGGTTTGAGCGATTCTCCTGCCTCAGCCTCCCTAGTAGCTGGAATTACAGGTATGCACCACCACACCCAGCTAATTTTGTATTTTTAGTAGAGAATAGGGTTTCTGGCCGGCCGTGGTGGCTCATGCCTGTAATCCTAGCACTTTGGGAGGCCAAGGTGGGTGGATCACCTGAAGTCAGGGGTTCAAGATCAGCCTGGCCATCATGGTGAAACCCCATCTTTGGAAAAAAAAAAAAAAAAAAAGAATAGGATTTCTCCATGTTGGTTAGGCTGGTCTTGAACTCCTGACCTCAGGTGATCCGCCTGCCTAGGCCTCCCAAAGTGCTGGGATTACAGGTGTGCACCACTGTGCCTGGCCCTAATTTTCTTTTTGTTCTTAGTTTTTTCCTGCAGGGAAGACTGTGAAATATTGCTGAACCCAGCACCAAAGTGATACTGCTTTTATTTTTTTCTTGGCCCTGCTCAAATAAGACATTGTAACATATTGGTGGGTTTTATACCCAAGTGATGGGAGTTTCCTCCCTGGACCATGCTTACAGAAAATATTTTGATACATCTTTGAGCTCATCAGCTATTTTATGTGACTCCTTTTTTATCTGGGCTTTGTCCATAGGTCAGATTGTAATATATCTTTGGGCCTGGGTCGTGCTAACATTAAGGAGAGTGACTTATTGCTTGGCCCAGCACACAGGTGCTGTGATTCTCATGCTTGGTCCCTGTCCAGGTAGTCATTGTGCCATATCTCTTGGCCAATCGCCTAAACATTAGATCTCTCCCCTTTTTCTCTGAACCTGTCCACAGTAGGAAATACGAGATGTCTGTTGGCCCAGCACCTATGTGAGGTGACTCTCCCCTCGTGCCGAGGACCCTGCCCACTGTAGTGATTGTGCCACCAGCTCCTATGGTATCTGACTCTTGTCTTCTTCCTGAGCCCTGCAAACAGGTAGCGCTAGGAAATACCTCTGGACCTTTCACCTAGGTGATGTGATTTTTCTGCCTGGACACTCCTCTCGGGGGTATTGTGACATGTTGCTGGATGCAGGATTTAGTTGATGAGACATCTTCTATACTGCTTGGACTCTGACCAAAAAAAAAAAAGATTTAGATGTATCACTAGGCCCAGCCCCTACCCAATGGAATTCTTGTCTTGTCTTGTCTGGGCCTTGCATACATTTTGTATTGTGACATATAGCTGGGTCTGTCACAAAGGTGATGGGAGTCTCTGACAGAAGCCCTGGCCATGAGAGTATTATGACATATTGTTTTACTTAATCGCTGAGGTGATGTGACTTTTTTTTAGCCTGCACCCTGCCAAAGGAAGATTGTGATGTATCTCTGGACCCAGCACCTAGATGATGTAATTCTTATCTTTTGTCTGGACCTTGCATATTTTGGATATTGTTACATGTCACTGGGTCTGACATTAGGGGATGTGAGGCTTCTGGTCTGGGCCCTGCCCACAGGGAACCTTGTGACATATTTAGACATCTATCAGTTATAAGATGTGACTTTCCTCATCTATATGCACCATGTCCCAAAAAAAGATTGTAACATATCACTGGGATCAGCAACCAGATAATATGTCTTACCTCTCAGGGTGTTGCTCACAGAGAGCATTGTAACATATCACTGGGCGCAGCACCCAGGTGATGTAACTTGCTGCCTGTGCCCATATTATAGGGAGAGAGTTTAAGGCATCTCTGGCCAAGCATCTAGGTGATGTGACTCTCCTGCCTGGTCCTTGCCCTCAAAAAGATTGTGACCTTCTCTGGACCAGCCCCAGGTGATGTGACTCTCCTCACTCCCTACCCATAGGTATAATTGTAACATATATTTTGCCCCACCTTACAATCACTATGATGATTCTCATACCTTGAACCAGGCAGTAAAAGAAATACAGATTGCCTAGCTAGGCTTGGGAAAACAAACATGATTCTAAGTTTTCTTTTTTTGCAAAGGTCATAGAGAATTACCACTCTCTCAAATGTTGTAAAAAGCTCTCAGGTGGCACACAGAATATCATCAAAAGCCAAAAACACAGATGAGATTGTGGTTTTTTTGTTTGTTTTTTGAGACTGAGTGTCTCTCCCCTGCAGCGCAGGCGGGAGTGCAGTGGCGCAATCTCAGCTCATTGCAATCTCCATCTCCTGGGTTCAAGTGATTCTCCTTCCTCAGCCTCCCAAGTAGCTGGGATTACAGGCGTGCACCACCATGCCCAGCTAATTTTTGTATTTTTATTAGAGATAGGGTTTCACCATGTTGGTCAGGCTGGTCTCAAACTCTTGGCCTCAGGTGATCTACCTGCCTCGACCTTCCAAAATGTTAGGATTACAGGCGTGAGCCACTATGCCCGGCTGAGATTGTGTTTCTTTCTTTCTTTCCTTTTGAGGCGGAGTTTTGCTCTTTTTGCCCAGGCTGGGGTGCAGTGGTACAATTTTGGCTCACTACCTCTCCCTCCTGGGTTCAAGCAATTCTCCTGCCTCAGCCTCCCGAGTAGCTGGGATTACAGGCACCTGCCACCATGCCCAGCAAATTTTTTGTTTTTAGTAGAGACGGGTTTCACTGTGTTGGTCAGGCTGGTCTCAAACTCCTGACCTCAGGTGATCTGCCTGCCTCGGCCTCCCAAAGTGCTGAGATTACAGTGGGGAGCCACTGCTCCCGGCCTGAGATTGTGTTTCTTAAATGAACACCCTGCCAATCATTATAATTGTAACCTTAGCATGGACAAAGCTCACTGATGAGGTCCTAAATCTCACATGCAGATGCAGTCCACAGTTGGAATTGTGACTGTGATATGCAAACATCCAGCCAGAGTAGGAATGATGACTCATTTCTAAACATAGCCCATAGACAGGTGAGGACTCTTCTATATGGATCATTCAATTGGAGAGATGTTGACTCTTAAATGTGGGCCTAAGGTCAGAGGTACGATCATGTGTCCATGCAACCATGAAGATCTCAGAGTAGATTCGAATCTCATGCATATTGTATAAAGCCCTTGAGTAACACACTGAGTGCCCTTACATGGCCCAGCACATAGGTGACATTGTGACACTCATGCACAACCAGCCAACAGTAAATATTGTCATCCTTTAACACAACCCACTTCTGAAGTTCTGGATGTCACACCTGGAGGCAATGGAAAGTCGCAAAATTGACTCTTTTTGTTTGTTTGTTTGTTTGTTTGGAGATGGAATGCAGTGGTGTGATCTCAGCTCACTGCAACATCCGCCTCCTGGGTTTCAGCAGTTCTGCCTCTGCCTCCCAGGTAGCTGGGACTACAGGCACATGCCACCATGCCCGGCTAATTTGGTATTTTTTAGTATAGACAGGGTTTCACCATGTTGGCCAGGCTGGTCTTGAACTCCTGACATCAGGTGATCCACCTGCCTCGGCCTCCCAAAGTGCTGGGATTACAGGTGTGAGCCCCCATGCCTGGCTGTAAAATTGACTCTTCTTTGTGAATCTGGTTCACAGATGGATTGGTGCCTCTCAGATCAAGGTTCAGCACACCTGTGAGACTATGATTTTACTGAGGAGACACAGTCTGCAGAAGAGATTGAGGCTGTTATGCATGGATTCATCTACATTGAGATTGTGACTTCTGTACTTAAACCCAACATCCAAATGGTATCGACTCTCATACCTAGAATGAAGACGTTTATCTCATTTCTGGGTCTTTCTGCAGGTATGATTGTGACACATGCCACTGCTCAGAACATGAGTGATTTGACTCTCCTTCCCAGGCCCAGTACACAGATAGGATTGTGACGTATCGCTGGGCCCAGCATGTAGATGATGTGACCCTATACTCTTGCCTTGGTGCTGCCACAGAGGATATTGTGACTTATCAGTAGTCGCTGCACCCAGGTAATGTATTTCTCTTTTCTGTGCCACATGGGCTATTGTAACATATTGCTGGGTCTAACAACAAGGTGATATGAATCTCCTACTTAGACCCTGGCTACAGGAGACATTTTGCCATATTTCTGGAGCCATCATCTTTTTTTTTTTTTTTTTTTTTTTTGAGCTGGAGTCTTGCTCTGTCATGTAGGCTGAAGTGCAGTTGTGCAATCTTGGCTCACTGCAGTCTCTGCCTCCCAGGTTCAAGCAGTTCTCTTGCCTTTGCCTCCTGAGTAGCTGGGGCTATAGGCATGCATAGCCATGCCCGTCTAATTTTTTGTATATTTAGTAGAGTTAGGGTTTCACCATGTTGGCCAGCTTGGTCTGGAACTCCTGACTTCAGGTGATCCACTGGCCTTGGCCTCCCAAAGTGCTGGGATTACAGGCGTGAGCCACCACACCTGGCTCTATTATTATTATTATTTTAGATGGATTTTTGCTCTTTTTGCCCAGGCTGGAGTGCAGTGGCACGATTTTGGCTTACCGCAACCTTTGCCTACTGGGTTCAAGTTATTCTCCTGCCTCAGCCTCCCAGGTAGCTGGGATTACAGGCATACACTACGACGCCCAGCTAATTTTTGCATTTTTAGTAGAGACAGGTTTTCACCGTGTTGGTCAGGCTGGTCTCAAACTCCTGACCTCAGGTGATCCACCTGCCTCGGCCTCCCAAAGTATTCGGATTACAGGCATGAGCCACTGCGCCTGACCAGCCCATCATCTATTTTATGTTCCTCTCCACTTTTACATGGGCTTTTCCCTAGGAGACACTGTAACATATCTGGGCCAAGCACCTAGGTGATGTTACCCTTCTCTCCTGCCTGGGCCCTGACCACAGAAGAGGGGGTGACTTATCACTAGGTCCAGCACACAGGTGATGTGATTTTTCTGCCTGGTCCCTGTCCAGAAAGGACATTGTATACATTTGCCTGCACTGATAAACTAGATGATGTGACTCTCCTTTTGTCTCAGAGACTTGTCGACAGTGAGATTGTGACATATCACCTGTCTCAGGACCTATATAATGTGATTTTTGTTCCATGCCTAAGTCCTGCCCGCTGGGGTGATTGTGACATATAACTAGGCCCAATTCCTAGGTTATGTGACTCTTCTCTTCTTCACTTAGGGCATTTTGACATATTTCTGGAGGCTTCTCTTAGATGATGTGACTTTGCTGCATGGGCCCCTTCTTTTCAGAAAGTATTGTGCCGTAATTTTTGACCTAGTAACAAGGTGATGTTCCCCTTGTCTTCTGCTTGGTTTCTGCCCAAGGAGGGACTGTGATCTATCACTGGGCCCGGCACCTTGGTGATGTGACTCTCCTCTCCTACTCTAGGTTTCAGGTAGAAAAGGAGAATCACATCACCTAGAGGAGAAACAGAAAGATATGTCATAATCCTATTAGTAGGACCCATGCGGGAGAGTCACATCACCTAGTAGTTGGACCCAGCCATTTTTTTAAAATATACACAGTTTTCAATATATACAATACATGATTCACTAACCCCAAGGGGAAACAAATTGTGTATATTAAAATATGGCTGGTCCAACACCTAGGTGATGTGACTCTCTTGCATGAGCCCTACTAATGAGGAATTATGACCTATCTTTTTGTTTATCACCTAAGTGATGTAACTCTTCTTTTTGTTTGTTTGTTTTTTGAGACAGAGTCTTGCCCTGCACCCAGGCTGGAGTGCAATGGCAAAATCTCTGCTTACTGCAACCTCCGCCTCCTGGGTTCAAGCAATTCTCCTGCCTCAGTCTCCCAAGTAGCTGGGATTACAGGCATGCACTACCATGACTGGCTAATTTTTTGTATCTTTAGTAGAGACGGTGTTTCACCATGTTGACCAGGTGGGTCTCGAACTCCTGGCTTCATGATCCACCTGTCTCGGCCTCCGAAAGTGCTTGGGTTACAGGCGTGAGCCACTGCGCCCAGCCATAACTCTAATTTATACCTGAACCCTATAAAAGGAGGGGGATTGTGACATATCACTGGACTCTACATCTAGGTGATATCAACACTCTGCTCTTTAACCTGAGCCCCTTGTATTGTGGGTATTTTGACATATCACTGGGTCAAACCAAATGGGTGAAAAGCTCTTGCCTGGGCCTTGTCTATAGGAAGCCTTGTGACATATCTGTGTATGCATTACTTTGGAGGTATGACTCTCTGCTTCCATCTGCACCACACCCACAGGAAGATTGTGATGCACCTCTGAGTTCAGCAGCCAGGTGCTGTGTGTCTTGTGCCCAGGCCTTGCCAGCAGAGAGAATTGTGACATAACTGGTCCCAGTATCCAAGTGCTGTAATTGTTGTCTGCGCCTTGCTTTCGAGAGGGAATTGTAACATAACCCTGGAGAGTTAACCAGGTGATAGGACTCCCTTCCTGGTCCCTGTCCTGAAAAGTTGTGATATATTTCTGACCCAGCACACAGGTGATGTTACTCTCCTATTTGCTGTCTACTCACAGGTTAGATTGTGTCATATACTTTTGCCCAGCTCACAGTTGTGATGATGATCCTCATACCACAAACCAGTCAGTAGCAGAGATACTGGTGCTTGTAGCTAGACTTAGAGAAATGGGTAAAGTCGTGGGTCTTCTCTCGGTAAGAACATCGTAAAGGATTACCATTCCTTCACATTTTGTATATAGTTTTTGGACAGTACAGAGAGTGTTATGATAGGGCCAAGAACACAGGTGAGACTGTGTTTCTCATATCCACAACCTAGCAAATGTTAGCATTGTCACTCTCGCACATAGACAGAGCACACTGGGAGATCCTGAATTTTACACATGAATGGAGTCCACAGTAAAAATTGTGACTGTCGTATGTAATCACATGACAGCAGTTAAGATGGTGACTCATTTCTAAACCCAGCTCATAGGCAGGTAAGGGCTCTTTTCTCTAGACCCAGACAATTGGAAAGAAGTTGACTTTAATACATGAGGTTAGATCCACAGGTATGATTATGAGTTTGTATTAGAAAAAAAGCCTCAGCCGGAAGATCTTGACCAGGCATGGTGGCTCATGCCTGTAATCCCAGCACTTTGGGATGCTGAGATAGGTAGATCTCCTGAGGTCAGGAGTTTGAGACCAGCCTGGTCAGCATGGTGAGACCCTGTCTCTACTAAAAATACAAAAATTAGGGGGGCTGGTGGTGTGTGCCTGTAGTCCCAGCTACTTGGGAGGCTGAGGCATGAGAATCGCATGAACCCAGGAGGCAGAGGCTGCAGTGAGCTGAGACTGTGCCATTGCACTCCAGCCTGGGCAACAGAGTGAAACTTTGTCTCCACAGAGGAAAAAAAAAAATCTCAGAGCAAATTGTGACTATCATGTCTATTGTATAAAGCACTCAGGGCCTAGCACACAGGTGACATTGTGACACTCATGCAAACCCCGCCAACAGTAAAAAATTGTCAACTTTTCACGTGAACACAGCTCACTGTCGACGTTCTGACTCTCACATCTGAGTGAGATGTGATATAGCCAAAAGTTGGCAAATTGACTCTCAAACCAAGATCCAGCATGCCTGTGAGGCTGTGAGTCCATTAAGGGGACACAGTCTGCAGCAAAGATTGAGGCTCTCATGCATGTATCTAGTCCACCTTTGAGACTGTGACTCGTGTGTACTTAGACTGAACATACAAAATGTATTGACTCTAATACTTAGAAATGGTATGTGTGGGATTTTTAAGTTCATTCCTACATTTTTTGCAACTGTGATTGTAACCTACATCTTTGCCCAGCCCCTGAGTGATCTGACTCTCCTGCCTGGTACCTAGCCTACAGATTGGATTGTGACACATTGCTGAATCCAACACCATGGTGGTGTGACTCTGTACTTTTGCCTCAGCACTGCCCACAGTGGAGCATTGTGACATATCGCTAAGCTCTGCACCCTGGTTATGTGACTCTTCTGCTTGTGTCCTACCTTCATGGGCCATTGTGACACATTGCTGTGTGCAACATCCAGGTGATACGACTTTCCTTCCGGGGATCCTGCCTGCAGGAAGCATTATATCTGTGCACACATCATCCAGGTAATGAGACTTTTTTCAAACAGTCTCACTGTTGCCCAGGCTGAAGTGCAGTGGTGCAGTCTTGGCTCACTGCAATCTCCGCCTCCCAGGTTCAAGCTATTCTCATGTCTCAGCCTCCTGAGTAGCTGGGATTACAGGCACCTGCCACCACATCTGGCTAATTTTTGTCCCACCACATCTGGCTAATTTTTGTCTTTTTAGTAGGGATGGGGTTTTGCCATGTTGGTCAGGTTGGCCTCGAACTCCTGACCTCAGGTGATCCACCCGCCTCGGCCTCCCAAATTGCTGGGATTACAGGACTAAGCCACCGTGCCTCGCCCATGTGACTCTCTTTCTACTAGGTTCCGGCTCATAGAATTCTTACCTGTCACTGGGCCCAGCACCTAGGTGTTGTAATGCTTCTTTTCTACCTACATTCTGCTCACAATGTAGATGTTGACATACTGCTGGGCCAAACATCAACATGATGTTACATTTTTTTGTTGGCACTTTCCTCAGCCATTGTGACATGTTGTTTGGCTCAGAACTAAAGTAATGTGAGCCTCCTGCCTGAACCTTGCCCACAGTGGGCATAGTGACATATTTGTGAACCCATCATCTATATACTATGACTTTTTTTTTTTTTTTTTTTTGAGCCAGAGTTTTGCTCTTGTTGCCCAGGCTGGAGTGCAATCGTGCGATCTTGGCTCACCGCAACTTCCGCCTCTCAGGTTCAAGCAATTCTCCTGCCTCAGCCTCCTGAGTAGCTGGGATTACAGGTAGCCACAACCATGCCAGGCTAATTTTTGTATTTTTAGTAGAGACAGGGTTTCGCCATGTTGGTCAGGCTGGTCTGAAACTCCCCACCTCAGATGATCCGCCTACCTTGGCCTCCCAAAGTGCTGGGATTACAGGTGTGAGCTACCACACCTGGCATATAGTGTGATTTTTTTTTTTTTCAGCCAAATAACACTCTATCTTCCTAGTTCCTTTTTTTATTTTTATATATTTTAATTTATTTTATTTTTATTCAGAAATTCTATTTTGGGATATTTTCCTAGTTTCAATGCTTTTGTCTTTGTTCCAGAGAGGGAGGAGATTGGAAAACACTATCATCAAATTTCCTGGTAGTTGTTGAATCACAGCATCAGAGTAGCTCAGAAAACTTAACCAAATTACCGTCTTCTTCCTCGATGACTTGTGCTGGTTGTCCAGGCATCATCTTCTTGAAAAAATACAAGATGTTGTTTTTGAAGCATTTCAGCATCTCATAAGCAAGTCTCATTGCTAGTTTTGGCAATGAGAAGTTATGTAATGGCCTAATGTGACTTTCTTACTTGACTTTAGCCTGTAGGAGAGACTGTGACATATATTTGGCGCTGGAACCTAGATAATGTGACTCTTCTTTCCTGCCATGGCCCTGCTCTCATAAAAGACAGTGACTGATCACTGGGATCAGCACAGAAGCTGCGTGATTCTTCTGCCTGGTTCCTCTCCACAGGGGTTACTTTGACATATCTCTGGGCCCATTACTTAGATGATGTAACCCGTCTTCTTTCTGGGATATGTTTACAGTTTGGATTGCAGCATATCACTTAGTCCAGCACCTATGTGATGTGACTCTTTTCTCACGCTTTGGTCTTGCCCACTGGGGTGCTTGTGATATGTAGCTGGGCCCAGCTCTTAGATTATGTGATTTTTCTCTTTTCATGTTGAGCCCTACACACAGGAGGCATTGTGACATATCTCTGTTCCTTTCACCTAGATGATGTGAGTCTTCTGCCAGGGCTCTTTTCTCAGAGAGTATTGTGACATTTCTGGACCCAGAACCTAGGTGATGTGACTCTGCTACTGCCTGGGTTCTGCCTAAGATGTGACTTTTTTTTTTTTTTTTTTTTTGCCTGATCACCACATATAGTTCGTATTGTGATATATGGCTGGGTCCAACACCTAGGTATGTCTAGGTGAGTCTCCTGCTTGGGCTCTGTTCAGCAAGGTATTATGACATATTCTTTTTTTTAATCACTTAAGTGTTGTGACTCTCCTTTTTTTAACTAGAAACTGCTACAAAGAATAATTGTGACATATCACTGGACTCAGCACCTAGGTGTTGTGACTCTCCTTTTTTCCTGAGTCTCACCTAGTTTGAGTATTGTATATATTGCTGAGACCAACACGAAGGGGATGGGAAACTCCTTTCTTGACCCTGACCACAGAGGCTTTGTGACATATCTGCATCCATGACCTAAATATGTGACTCTTTGTTTCTGCTTGCACCCTGCTAACAGAGAAGATGGTGACAAATTGCTAAGTGCAGTGTGTCTTGTGCTGACCTCCTATCTCATCCTGTGACAAGAATGCCTAACCTGGGATGCAGCCACGTAGGGTTAGCATCATTTCATGCAGCTGCTATTCAAGATGGAGTTGCTCTGGTTTGAGTGCCTCCGACATGAAGATCCACTATAAAATTATGTAAAAAGTCTATTTGAATTATAGTGAATGAGAATTAAAAGAATTAGGGTGGGCTATTCTGAAAGATGTAGCGATACTTATATTTGTGTTTATGAGTTTTTTTATATTAACCTTTGTTTGTTACTTAAGAATAGATATTTTGTTTTGTTCTGTCTAGTTTAAACAGATACACTTGATCATGAAAGGCGTGTCCACTGTTAAAGGAAAATAAATCTCTTGATGCCAAAATTACTAAGTGAATAGAAAAATCAAGCTGGGAACTAAGTCAGGCAAACCTGCTTCCCATTTTATTTATAAATAAGATAGATACAAAGATAAAAAAGCTACATACCTCACAATTAGCCAACAAGGAAATTCCTTGAGAACAAATGACAGACGGAACTCAAAACCATTTCTCTGAGCCTTTCCTGAGATGCGTATCTGATTGCTTCCTCTGCACTATTGTTACTTTAGAAATGCAGATTCACTGAGCCAGAGTAAATTATATATTCAATTGAATGTTTATCAAGGACTCAAAAGAATCCAATGTTTTGTCTCTTATTTACTTTTGATCTGGAAGCCCCTACCTCAAGTTGTCCTGCTTTAAGGAATCAAATGTACATCTTATTCATATTGACTGATGCTTCATGTCTTCCTAAAATGTATAAAAGCAAGCTGTGCCTTGACCACCTTGGGCACATATCATCAGGACCTCCTGAGACTGTGTCACAGGCTTATTTTTAACCTTGGCAAGATAAACCTTTTAAATTGATTGAGACCTGTTTCAGATACCTTTTGGTTTACACAGCCACAGCCCTGCTAGCTGGAATATACTCCTGAGTGTAAATAGTCCAACCATAAGCCACCTGCTCAGTAGAAGAATTGAATCAACAGCAGGGCCTAGCATAGGTTAAAGACACATGAACTGGGTGGCTCTCTGGGTCCTGGCTCCTAATGGAAAGGACAGTCACATAGATGTTTCTGAATGTTTGGACAGCCTGGCCTTTCCTGACCCAAATCCCCCACCAGCTTTTTATATAGCACACCTTTGTCAGAGGTGTGTGAACCAGAGCAACTCTATTTTAAATAGGAGCTGGGTGAAATGAGGCTGAAACCTCCTGGGATGCATTCCCAGGCAGTTAAGGTATCCTAAGTCACAGGATGAAATAGAAGGTCAGCAAAAAATACAGATCATAAAGATCTTGCTGATAAAATAGGTTGCAGTAAAAGAGCTGGCCAAAACCCACTAAAACCAAAATGGCAGTGAGAGTGACCTCTGGTTTTCTTTACTGCTGCATTCTTTTTTATTTTTATTTTTTATTTTTTTTT
>PVKP010047907.1:0-14775 GCA_004027715.1 Plecturocebus donacophilus | reverse complement strand
GGGAAATGAGGGAGTGGTCACTGAGACGGGAAGTGAGGGAGTGGTCAGTGAGACAGGAAATGAGGGAGTGGTCAGTGAGACGGGGAAATGAGGGAGTGGTCAGTGAGACGGGAAATGAGGGAGTGGTCAGTGAGACGGGGAAATGAGGGAGCCGGATGAAAGGAGTCGAGGAAACGGGGCTTCCAGAAGCGTGAGGCGGTCAGCTGCAGCTGCTGCCCGCAGGAGGTGGTCAGAGTGACCCTGTCCTTCCACAGCACCCTCCTGTAGAGCCTGTAGCGGGCCGCACTGCTGCACCCCACCGTGGCAGTGGGAACGTGAGCGAGGGCAGTGCACAAGGAGCAGAGACGTGACGAGCAGCTGTGTCTGTCCTGGCCTCTGCTGGGTCACTGCAGTCCTGGAGGATTCCAATTTTGAGTATTTACTTGTTCAGAAAGCTGTGTTTTCTTTACAAAACATGAACACTCATTAAACTCGTATTTCTAGGCCTCACTCTGGACATTCTTAGAGCAGGGCCCTGTATCCGTTTGTGAGGGCTGCCCCGACGGCACCACGGCTGGGCGGCTTACACAGCCGGCGCTGATTTTGCCAACGTTTTGGAGGCAGCCAGTCTGAGGCCGCTGTGTTGGGCAGGACTGGCCGCTTCCAAGGCCTCTGCCCTTGGCGGGTGGATGACACCTTCACTGTGTCTTCACATGGTCTTTCCTCTGTCTGTATATGTTGATCTCCACCTATAAGGACCCTGGTCACATTCGATTAGGGCCCACCCTAAATGACCTCATTGTACCTTCGTGGCCTTTTTAAAGGCCCTGTCTTCAAATACAGTTAAATTCTGAGGTGCTGGGTGTTAGGACTTCAACACAGGAATTTGAGGGGACACATTTCAGCTCCTAACAGACTTAAAATATACATTACACAGTTGCCTCTAAGTGACTCTGATGCCGTTGGGCCCCGGAGCAGCTTTAGGAAACACTGAACTTCAATGAGCAGGAACTCCGCTGGGTACTGAGACTGAAAGGCAGGGCATGCGCCTGCCCTTGAGAGGCAAGTCCTCCACGGGAAAAACGTGAGAGCCCAAGAAAATGCGACCGTCTGTGCCTTCGAGGGTGTACGCGCCTGTGTCACATAGGCAGACCTTGTTCAGGTTGTCCCATCCTGTCTTCACACGCGTCTGTCTCCCAACATAGTCGAAAGGAGGGCTCTGCGTCTGTGAACCTGGATGATTGTCGTGATGCGCCCTCTCTTACGTTAGCCTTTACTTTTAGGTCAGACCGTTTATTTTGTTCGAATAGCTAAAAGTCTGTAGCAGGATCCTGCCAACAGAAATCAGTTGATTTGTTCCTATGGCTGTATTTTCAGGTGGCTTTGTTGTAGTCGCTAGTAAAATTAGCACAGCTAACATCTTGAATATCAGAATAAAGACTGGCCCTTTTATCTAAATGCACATCATATAGGACTTCTTTTAGTTTGACTCAAAAAAAATTCCTTGCAAAAATGCCATGCTTTCCATGTTCTCCTTGTTTGTTCATATGCACACATGTACAAATACATACCAGTGAATAAGGCAGAGTTCACAAGACGCTTTCATTGAGCTGTCGACTTTCGAAAGATAGGAGTTCTGAAACAATGTGGTGTGTTATTACAGCTCAGGCCCTGTTTATTATGAATGTTTTGTATAGCCTGGTTCACCTCTTTTACATTAACCCAAAAGCAGTGGCATGTTCAGTTTCATTCCAGAGAGCAGGAGTTATCAACACTCCTCTTACACTGCTGGATCTCTTTCCCTCTACTAAGGAAGTGCTAGCAGCTGGTAGCTGTTTGTCAGGGCAGGCTGGGTGTTCATTCTCACTGCACAGATTCCATGCTGTCCTGGGCATGGGATAGGGGAGCATGCTCACCACCTTCATTCAGGACAGCGTGTGTGCGTGTCCCTGGAAGTGCTTCATTTCTTCAGCTCCCTGCAGGTGCCAGTTGTAGCATGTAATTTATTGCTGATTTCTGTGGTTTGCTGCATTTTTTGTGCAAACCATTGCCAACATGCATGAATACAGTGAACAGGCATCTTAGAATGTCATACAACTGCACTTGTGGTAACAAGAAGTAGCTTCGAACTCAACGTCCATAAGAAAACAGAAAAATTAAGGATGAATTCTTGCAACAAAGGCTGTTTCGCTTAAGAAATGTGATGAAGAACATGTGTTATGTCCAATCATGAGCATTCCATTAAAAATATAGAGTTTTCATGTAAGCATGTGCAAATGGCAACAATAAAATATTGAAGCGCCTTTCCAAAATTACATATGTCCAATAAGAGTTGCATAAAACAAGTTTTCCTGGGAGAAAAGTTTATTTCAAAAGTCACATGATCTTTTGGACTGGGTAGTCATAGACTATTTAAAAGAAGAACCGTGATCATGCCAAGTTTATTCATCTGCCTGAATTGTAAATTTTCACATTGGAGATTTAAAAATTTTATCCGTGAACTTCACTGGATTTAATAGCTGCTAGCAACAATCAGAGCTATACATTAGATTTCACTTCTATCAGTTGAAAAGTATTATACATTATTATTATACATTATTATCTAAAGGATTGAGATTATATCCCCATAAATCACATTGTGGATAAAATTATGGCTTTCACAGATTCTGCCTGAAATATAATTCAGAATTATCTGCAGAATTTGGTTTGCTTTTAAAATCTGAATTGTTAGAGAAATGAATTGTTAGCCTGGGATTTATTATACATGCCACATTTCTCAAATTTCTGCAGGCTGATAAAGTATTGAAAAAGAAATGCTTTAGAAGTCTATTCAATTCAGCAAACTTCCCTTTGACTGTGTACTGTTGGCCAGGTGACATACTAGAGGCCATGTAAGTACAAGGAGGAGCAGTCCTTGCTCTCAAGGGCTTGCCTGGAAGTGGTGGCACAGAAGGCATCCAGGAGTGGCGGGACACGCTTGGGCACGCTTTTGAGGCCCACTCTCATTTTAACAGAGTGGGGAAGGGGGAAGGCCTTCCAAGAAGACAGTGTGGTGGGGTAGGAAGAGCCCTGCCTAGAGGGCCCCAGCCCCTATTCTGCTGCTGTCTAAGGGAAATTTCACCACCCTGTCTGTCCATTCTCTACCCCGGTGTTGTGTTCCCAAACATGACAACTTACCCAATGGAGTGATTCCATGCCAGAAAAGCAGGGCTTTCTACACCTGGTCCCTCTAAAGCACAATGACTTGCCAGTCATTAATAAATCCTCACTTATTCAAGGTCAGTTTAACCATCTAGGGCCATGAGTGTTTGCAGACCTGAAAGGTGTCATTGCCCCATACACATCGCAGCAGTTCACTCACCTGCAAGACCTCGTGCTCATGTGATAATAACACAGATTGCAGATCTCATAGTGAAGGGCCAGGGAAGCTGGTTAATAAAGGGAGTTCAGCTTCCTGTGCCGTTAAATAATATAATGGTCATCATTTTTAAAATAGCTTTAGGGAATAGGAAAACAATCATTAAAGTGATAATGCAATGAGGTAATATCACTGGATTTCAAAAATGTTCATTTTCTATTCTTTTGTGTAACTGATTTTTTGCGTGAACTAATCCTATACTGGTTCTGAATAGTTTTCCTTACCTTTTTTCCATGAAAGAGAAAATGGGTCATTTTTTTTTAATAAAGGACATTGATAGTCTTTAGTGTGTGGAGAAAATTGATCAAAATATTAATTAGACTTTTGTTTTGCTAGTTTGCATTAGACAGATGGAGTTCTGATCTTTAACAGCACCATGACTCATGAAACTGCTTGTGTACTAAATGCCATTATTAACACAACAGTAGTTTTCAGCAGTTGGTAATTATTGGCATAATTAAACATTTATCAAGAAACGAGTATTTATCATTCATTAAACTTTCATTAAAAATCCATCTTAGCACAGGCTAGATTAGCCAGTGATTTTCAAGTGGTAACTTCTTAACTTCTGGCAGGAATATGGAGCATTTTCATAATAACCGAAGCTGTACACAAGGTAATGTTCCAGGAATTGTGGGCAGTTTCAGGATTTCAGATTCATTTTGTATTAAGTGTTTTTTGAGACTTGGACCCAGAGTGAGAAAGGTACTTGGCAACACTCTTTAGGGTTTACAGCACTTGGCACTCTTTAGCAGCCGATCCAGGAAAACATGTTACCCTTGGCAAAGAAAAGTTGCTGCTAAGCAAGCTCTAAGATATTTACATAATTTAAATTCCCCCAAACATGGAGTGTTTACATAGTTTAGGGCATGAAACTTTCTATCGTAAATGGAAGCCAGACTAGAAGTCGAGACCAGCGGAATCACCCTCTAAACGCCTGGCCCCAAGAGTTCCTCCCACACCGAGGAGGTGGTTTTCTTCCCGTTCCTCTGCCACGCTGAGGCTGTCTGTCAAACAAGCGTTTCCATGTCACACAGAATGTCACTTGATGCACAATCAGATGACGATCTGGAGGCCGTGTTCCGATGTGTTGACGTGTTTAGATAGCACACTTGCTTCCTAGAATGAAGGGATCAATCGTGTAGAACTTGACACTCAGGGAGTCTCACCTGCTGGCTGCCCTCAGCTCCTTCACCCCGAGCCGTCTGCTTTTCCGTGTTGTCTGTGCACTGCCGGCGGCTGTCCAGTTTGACTCTCCACAGACCGTTTGATGTTATTGTGGTTTTCTTGTGTTCAGAAGTTGAAATCTCCTGACATATTAACCTAATAGCGCACCAACCTTCTTCCCTCTTCTCTTGACCCTAAGGTAGGTGTACAGGGCCCCAGCCTATGGTTTGGACTGGATGCACAATCCCAGTTTTCCCTCTACCCACTAACTGGAAAGCTTCATACACATTTAGCATACTGGGTGTCCTCCCAGGACGAGACATGGGGAGAAGATGGTATTAGATAACTAAGACTACTCAGAAAGCCTCTCCACATAGATGCTAGTGCTTCAACTCTTATTCTATATTCAGCAACTTAGTTTTTGTTTTCTCCTGGGCAAAAAATTTACTGTATCAGTGCTTTTATGTCACAAGAATGAATTGAATTTGTACCCTTTAGGACAAACAACAATAGACAGAGTGGTAACCTAGTGGAAAACAAATAGACACCCCGTCCCTTTTGGGGATTCAGAGAGGTTCAGAAAGATGGAGCTGACGGTGGAGAGGTGGCAGATAAAAAGAGGCCAAAGCAGGGAAGAATCCTGCGGTCATTTATTACCATGCCATCTTCATAGTGTTTGCTGAACCAAGGTGCAGAGTAATGATTCAGACAAATGACGTTAATCATCATAGCTGGCCCTTTGGCAAAAACAGAATACCTAGCATTGCAGCGGGAGACCTAATCAGATTCTCTAAAACTTGCTTCAGAAGGAGAGAATTTCCTGTCTTCAGTTTTTCTGTCAATGGCTTCCCGTGGGATATATCATCTTTAAAAGAAACAGAGTGATAAGAAATTGTGCCCTCTTCCCTTCTCCTTTCCCTGACCCTCTGAAAAATAATCACATTAAACTTCATGATTAATATTTATAGTGAAAATGTATTATTTTTATATTTTCTTCATATTTATCTAATGTGATAAGATGACAAGAGCTATAATGACGAGTCAAGTCATATTTTCCATAATCCTGGTAATCAGAGTTTCTCTTTACTTCCTTGGAAACTGTTTGAAATGGCCTTGTGCATCATGAAACCAAGCTGTGTTACACACACATACCGGTGTTCTGTAATTCTACTGTACACACTGTGAAAACATATGTAGATCTGATCAGAGGTTAACTGATGACTGAGCATATTCTCAGTGCATTTGGTAAGCAAAGACTATATTTAATGTCTTTCTTGGTCTGTGATCTATACTAAAATAATTTCGTTTCTCTTTGGGGTTTCTATGGATTTTTTAAAATGAGAGTTCATTGGTAGAATATAGTGATTATTTTTTTGTGGGTACAAGGTCATTAACAAAACCAAAAAATGATTTAGTTCTAAATATTTTCAGATTTATTCATTAGGTACGTTTTGTCATTATTTTATCACACATACTTTGGTGCTTAGATACTTGGCGCGTAATGCTATTGTGTAGAAGGGAAAACAATTTAGAGTTTCGGTCATACATCATCTCTGAGGGAAATTAAGTTGGCATGTGGGAGGTTAATGTATACACTTTAGGTTCTTTGCTTGATTTGCTGTTTTCTTCTTCATCACTCTAGGTAAACAGTTTGTGCTGCCATTTAATGCACAGGTTAAGTGTAGTTGCAGGCTATTATACATCATTAAAGTAAGTACATAATAGTCATGGAAGAAAGATGGACGCTTTTCACTTGTAGTTGCTTGGACATTTCATTTGTCATCTAGTACAGCACCAAAAAAATTAGTTGTGGCAACTCTCATGTCATTCGTAGCTGAATGCCATGAAATTAAGCAGTGAGCACACCGTTTTGGCTGATGAGTGTGCGTGTGTTTTGCATCTTCCCATTCCAATGACAGATTTGGCAAAAACGCAGTGCCGGTCATTCAGAACTTTGTTACCCTGCTTGCGTTACCCTTACAACCAAATGCAGATTCATCTTTGAACACAGAGCTTCTTTTAACAATTATGAGAACGCGAGATACCTGTTAGATTTCTGAAATGGCCTCGTGTCTTCTCCCATCATTCTGTCGTTTTATTATGATACTTCTACCTCTCATAACAGGAAACAAAGCAAATAGCAGTTTAGTGATGGTGACTGACATTCAGTGTGGCCGATGAAATAGGTGGATACCAATAGAATGGACTTCAGGGGCTCGTTCTCTATATCTGGTCAATAACCAATATATTACTAATCACTTCCAATACACAGAATACTAGAAATGTGTATTTTTATCTGCCAGCCAGCAGGCATGGAATAATGTTTTTAAAGGTAAGCAACTGCCATGCATAGGAAGGAACAGTGACTGATATGTCCTGCAGCTAGAGCTCCTGTACATTACAACTAGACAGCTCGTCCTAGTGAAATCTCATGTGTATCTGATTACCAATGGGCATCGCGTCCGCCTCGCCTCTGGAATACATTGCAAATGCCAGTTCTTGACTTCTGAGGATGCTGTTAGCTGAGATATCTTGTGATAGGGAGAGGTGTCACCGTAGAATAGGATCTATAGGTATTAGTGTCAAGAAGAATAATGTCTTGCTTGCCCTTTCTCCTGGGCTATTGCATGGGTTATACAAAGATTGGGATGAGTTAATAGAAAACAAAGAAACCAGAGGTGGCAGGAATGGGTGAGAGCTGGGGGAAGCGACAACATTGCAGAAATACATGACTTCTGCTGGTGCCAAAAATAACGTGTCATTTTTTTTTCCTCCCAAAGCAGTTGAATGCATAAAAGTACCTGATGTAATCATTATAGGCATCTTAACACTATGTAAAGCTGAGGCTTAACAAATATTTATGCAAAAGTGATAGTGAGAGTTCTGAAAACCCATTCTAAGTTTTAGCTAGAGCTTTTCAACCTCTGCAGATGGATTGCAGTAGTGATGAGCAAAATAATATAATTCATTGATTTCATTTTCACTGTGAGTTACAAAAATAAAACAATGTTGACAGGAAAAAAAAAAATGTATGATTTAGGGATGGAGGGAAGTGTGACCTAACCATCCCTGACTGAGCTTGGCGCCCCCATTGTCTCACAGGAGACAATTCATACCATTTGTTGTGAAAACAACATACCTGAAAGAACCAGACCTACCTTGTTCACACCCAAGATGAGGAAAATGATTTATTATCTGTCCCTTGAATTTCTCTGAGCATTCTGTCTAAACTTTAAAGGAGGATTACATTTGCGATTAAATCTTAACAAATGTTGTTTTAACTAGACTGCAATATGTGTTATTGACAACAAGCTACTTTTCTTCTCAAAATAACATTGATGCTTAGGCATGCAGTTTACAAAAATGACAAGAAAGGGTGGTACTTTTTCCAAGGTGAATGTGAGTTGACTGATTAGCTAGTATTTTAACTTAGATTCTTGCAAATTACAGACATAAGAAACCCTGCAATTTATATGTACTTTCGAAGTGAAAGCTTTAATCCCGTGATTCATGAAAGCAAAGTGGTAATAATTTAAGTACCATATTTTATTTATCCCTCAGAGTTGTCAGCTGATACCAGAAGTATTTCCAGTCTTTTGGGGTTGCTGCCTTTGGCCACCTAATTGCTTCTTAGGAAGGAAGAGGGAAATTGCTTCTAGAACCTACGCAGATTGTCTTTGGCAGCGTCAGCTGAGGCATCAATCAGTCCATCTGGGTAAAATCACAAGCTGACTCCGATATTGCTAAATATTTATACTGTCAAATACACACAGACATCCAGATGAAAAGAGGCATTCATTAGGAATTCTCCAGCTTGTCAGTTTAAAGATGTAGATTAGAGCAAAACCTCCCACTATGGTACTGAGTGCTCAAGAAAAGTCTATATTTAGCCATTCTGAGCAATAAATATCATCATATTGCCTCATTTAGGTAAATAGAGAATAAATATTGTCAAGATGATCTAGAGATAATGTAAACAGATCCCTGTTCAGAGTCTGTGTTGCAGGGGAAATTCCAGGACAGTGATGTGCCGATGATGCTTTTCGGTTTAACCCTTTTTCTTAATCGCACACCCCTCCCCTTTTTGGTAGCAAAGATTGTGTTGCTGACAGATTACCGGAGAAAGATGAAGAAAAAAAAACGTTTCACCACAAAGGTGATTTCCAGTTATGTGAATTAGAACACTAATTAGTGCTTGTGCTGCAGTATTGTCTTGATGGCTCCAAAAGCTGCTGCTGCCGAAAATAAAGATATCTGCGGCAACACTGAAGTTCATTTCCGAGTTTAACAGAGCTAATGAAGCCCGTCGATCTCAAGGGAACATTACAGCTCAGAGGTTGAGACATTATGTTACAGTACACCAAGGTACTGCTCGTGCTAGAATTTCTTTTGTAGCACGTTGTTCTGAGTTAAGATTTCTCACACCAAGCATTTGCCATGGAAGATGAGATCTGTACCTTGACACAGTTCCGTTTCTGTGCAGAAACTCGGCAGGCCCCTTGCATGACAGTTCGGCTCAAATGTGTTCTCTCTGACAGAGAATGTGTCCCTTCTCAGGGGGGCACGTGTTCATTGCTCTTCCCTGGTAATTGATAATCTTAGAAGTTATACTCAATGGGAATTTTAACTGATGTCAAAGTTTTAGTTAATTACACTAGATGATTTTTTTGAGATTAATAATTAACATCTCTCTTTATAACTAAATATCCATAATTAATCAGCAAATCATAACGTGAAGACTAATTAACTTCAAACTCAAATCTTAACAGAAAATCCATATTACTCTCCAACATCATTAATTACCAGAGTAATCAAAGTTATCCCTCATGGGATAAAACATAAAGCTTTGTGGGTTTATCAGCTAAGCTGTTAGCACAGAAGAATTTACAGAGTAAATTCAAATGGCATTACCGATTACAAAATTATTAGAGTATTCAAACCCATGTTCATTGGCCACATGTTACATTGTAAATATGCTGCTCCCAGGAGCTGGATGGGTAACCAGCAAAGCAGAAAGTTTCCCATAGTGTATGAGGTTTTTTTTCCATGGGAGGTGAGTGCGGTGATTTCTGGCAAGCTGGTAATTGGATTGACTGTCTTCAAAACTACCTTGTACTCCTTTGTTTCTTAGCCTCACAGAATGCTGGTTAGCTAGTTTAAAAAGGGTTAGCAGTATGCCAAAGTGTATCTTTGACACTGTTCATAAGGGGGGATATTTTATCAATAATTAAAAATGTGAAATATTACATCTGGCAATTATTAAGTGTTAAGGACAGCTAAAAGGTAATCCTGTGTAAAGGAAGAAATACTATGCAAGACCGAAAAATTAGCATGGACATTAAAGGACATGAAATGGGTCCAGTTTCTAAGAAACAGAGTGACACCACCATTAACAATGGAAAAGTGTCTTTCCAGGGTTTCGTTTAGAAACTTAGGAGTTAGAAGTATATTTAAAATCCATGTTTCAATTATTGTATCACCTAATCTTCCAGGCATACACATGGAATGCTGTTCCTTTGTGTGGCAGCTGTAAAAATCTGAAGCAGTTTTTACTGTCAAGAAAACTCAGAATAAATAGAGGCTGTTCACTTAGGCAGATAGCTGAGGTTATTTGGTGGCAATCAAGAACTCACAGCACTTCAACTAATGGGTTATGATCAGAAACTGTTCCTAATAGCCAGCTAGACGGATCTGAATATGAAGATTTCTATAATTTTGTTGTCAGCTTGTGATGTACTCTAGTGCTAATTATTTGGAACAATTATGTTTTCCTAATAACAAAAGAAGAAGCAGTGAATTAAGCAGGCTTACCTTCAGGTCTTTAGATAACAGTTTAAATGCACTTGCCATTAAGAAATACCATTTCTTTTTGCCTTACGGAGCCCTAATTATTTCAGATGCTTGTCTTTTAAAATCTACTGCTTCCACTTCTTTTAAACCTGTTCGATGTGTCAGTTTACACTGATGATTTCAGTAACTAGTATTTTCTCAGTCTTAGGTTTATGCCTGTACCTCCATAGACTGCTTACTTCATTTAGTTATTCAAAAACCATAATTAGTGCAGTAATTAACATGTGGATCCTTCAAAGGAAGGCTGCTAGAATCATGGGACGTCTCTCATCATTCTTACTGATGTGTGGATGATAAAGAGACGGAGGCTGGTATGACAACAGGACTTGTATGATTGCACAGTAACGGTGCTGCGGGGAAATTCAGGCAGGACCTTGGTCCACAGAGCCCCAACGTTTGAAAAAAGTAATTATCCACACTGTTTCCATAATTCAGCTAGGTGTTATCCTGCATTTGCAGCTGTCAAATCATTTGTTTTAAATGTTTTTTTAAATATCTTATGAATACTTGAAAGTTTTGAGTTTTGCAGATTGTCTCTCAGCCTATTTCGAAGCACAAGGGCCAAGCTTTTTTTTTTTTTTTTTTTTTAATCCGTTACAGAGTCTTTCCTGACAATTGATTTCAGGCATTTGATAGTAATTTGAATTAATGCAGGTTATAGTTTCAAAATCATAGTCGTAAAGAAAAGGCTCAATTTCATACATTTCCCTAGAGAATTTTTTTGGTTCAATCTCTCAGTTTTCTCATAAGTGTCTGGTTTCCAAGCCATGGATATGAGTTGCATGCAGTTAAATTTGTCTGGGCATGCCACAGAGAGGTGCCAATCCCAGTTCTGTGCTCACAGCTACCTTGCTGGTCTCTCTCTGGTTGTTTCATTTATAACGTTTGGCCTTTAACTTCCTATAAATAGAGGCCCATTTTTCACACTGAGTCATTCACGGTGTGAAATTTTGGGGGACATCTGCCCCCAAAATTCTGTGCTGCATTTTTTCCCTCAGGTAGCTCATGTGAACTGGGATGAAGTAGCTTTGATAACATGGAGCGTTGTGCTCTTCCTGCAGAAAGGAATTGTCGTCAAAGTCCTGAAAATGCTGCCAATTTTGTCTTCTTCGGAGGCTGAAGTCCAGGCTGAAGTGAGAGTAGGGCGTTGACATTAGATACTGATATTGATAGGGAACAATCATCTAAAGAGAACTTAATTTCAACTGAGTGGCTATGAGTTGATTTCCCATGTTTAATGTATTAGAAAAAGAGGCTGGGCGTTGATCTGTGTTCAAAATGGGTTGGAAGATTCTGTCTTCCTCTAAATTTTATCAAGTGGAATATACCTTCATATTCTTAACGTCTCGTCAGTTCGTTCTGCATTTACAGTACATCTTTGCATATTATCTTACTTGCTGAGGTCGAATTGGCTACAGTTGGTTTCAATTACAAGATAAACCATTAAGCATTCTGAACTCATTAATAACTTGTAGCTGAGTGTGTGTATTTAACAGTCTGCAGACAGACCCTCTTTGCCAATTGGAACACAAAGTTGCATAACTCTTTTCCTAAAAGATACACTATCTGAATTAGCCTATATTGATGCTGCTACAGTTAATTAACTAAAAATTCAGTACGTTTTTTTATACTCTTTCTAATACTTCTAATCCAGACTTCTAAACAGCATTCTAATCTGTGAAAAACAGCTTTGAAAAATGCTATGACAAAGCACATGGAGAATAGTATAGCTGCACGTGTGATGCCAGCCAGCGCTGTTACGAATGCTGTGTCTTGCTCGTGAGTAGGGTTTTTTTTTTTTTTCGGAAGCTGTAATTACTTTGGTGGTAAGCAGTTCTGAAGGTAAGGAAGAACAAGGTTTCTTCCCTGTACTAAGCCTTGCTACAGGCCAGGCATGCACACAGGACGTTGATGCCGTCTGTTCCTAATACTCCAGTATCCTGCAAGGCGTCAGTGCTCCTGTGCAACAGACGGAGAAGCTGAAGCTTCAAGAGGTTGAACAAGTTGCCCAAGCATAGATAGTCAGTGGCTAAGCATAGAATTTAACCTAGATCCACCTGAGTCTCAATGTCTACATAAAATCACCTTGTTAAAGAAAGGCTAGCATTATTGACAGTTAAAAGCCTTACCACATTCCTAAGTCATTGCCAGTTATTATTACAAAAGAGAAGACATTGATGACCATAGAAAAAGCTGTAGGGTTTCCCCCCTTTCTCCAGCCATAAAAGAAGCTAGCACTGTTATGCACACACACGCACACTCTCCGTCTCTCCTTACCTCTCATACACTCTTTCTCTCTCTCTCTCTCTCTCTCTCACACACACACACACACACACACACACACACACACACACACACACACACAGAATCCATCTAAACAAGCAATAGCTTGAAATCTCCTACGATGTCATTTTAGCCATGAGATCACTCAAGCCTAGTGGAAAAGTACTGTAGATCTCTCACATCCAGCTGATACTGTAATATGCTCACATGCACACACACACACACACACACACACACACACAACTGAGCCAGACAAATGTGCAGTTCTGGTGTAAATGAAAGATAAATGGAAACTAAGGAACAGTGTTAATTGACCACAATTACAGCCACCTAGTGGACAATCAGCATCCCCTTTTTTATATAAAGCCACATTCATTTAAGAGGTAGCTTGTCTTTAAATAGTGTGTAGCATGCATTCACAAATGTCAACACAAACACCAGAAGCAGTCTCTGAGTGTCTCCTACAGATGTAACACTAAGCCTATCCTGGGAGAAGCCTATCTTCAGCTTTAGATAATTTGCATTTCTTTCTTTTTAGGTTTCTAATTTATACATAGTTGGCTTTTCTGAATACTCCTTGCCCTTTGAATTAGCCTTGCTCATTTCTTTCCTTTTTTTTTTTTTTCTTTTTCTTTTTCTTACTGACTAGAGTCAGAGTCTCACTGTGTTGCTCTGGCTAGTCCGGAACTCCTGCGCTCAAGCAGTCCTCCTGCCATGGCCTCCCAAAGTGCTGGGATCACGGGCATGAGCCGCCACACCTGGCCAGCCTTGATCATTTCTATACCATCAGTAAAAATCAAATGTAGAGGTAAATGACAGTTAGGCCTTATGATTTCTGTACTTATTATACTTCAAAAGAGTATATAAACCATAGGGTTTATATTAGATATACTTATATTATATCTAGAAAATAAATATGACACTGGACAGATCAGGGTTGTTTTCAGATGTGAAAAATAAGTCACTGAATTGCTCTATCTAAAGATGAAGAAAAGAGTCATAATATTACATAGAATTCTAAGAGTTGGTAGAGAGAAAATGACGTACCTGCCCACTGAATTTAGGAGTGCTGCACAGCATTTTTGACACACTATTCTGTGCTCATATGAAGTGCATTCACCTTTTTAAAATTGAGATTGTGTTTACATACAGTAAATTTAATCCTTTTTAGGTATAGAGTTGGATGCATTTTGTCAAATGTTTGCAATTGTGCAACCACAACCAAGTTCGAGAACATTTCCATTACCCCAAAACATTGCCTGGTTGCCACTCTTGAGTAAATCTCCTCTCCCAGCACTCAGGCCTTGGCTGTCCCTATAGTTTCGTCTTTTCCAGAATGTCATGTCACTGGCGTGTAGCCTTCTATTTCACTTGGCATAATGCTTTTGAACTTCATTCCTGTGGGTATATCTGCCATTCATGTGTTTCCTTCTGTCACTGAGTCCTGTTCTGTTGCATGCATGCACCAGTGTGTCTGTCCGTCTCCTGGTCATGGGCATTGGGTTGCTTCCAGTTGTGGGTGATTATAAATCGCCCTACTGTCAACGTTTGGCAACAGGTCTTTGTATGGGCATGTGTTTTCCTTTCCTTAGGAATGGGGTCATGGGATGATGTGGCAAGAAATTGCCAACAAACTGTTTTCCACCATGCCTGTGCCATTTCACACCCTCAGCAGCAATGCACGAGAGCTCCAGGTGCTCTGTGTCTTCACCAGCACTTGACGTGATTGGTCTTTTTAAAATTTTATCATTCTAATGGGGGTGTGGTGTATCTCATCATGGTTTTAATTTGCATTTTGCTAGTGACTAATGATACCAAGTATCTTTTCATGTATGCATGTGTGAATTATTCTCATTTTTAGAAAAATTTTTCCTCATAATGAGCCTAAGCAGTCCTCCTGTGCTCTGGACTGCACAGGCCATGTGCATGCCCCGCTCTACATGACAGCTTGCCAGGTATTTGGAGCCTGTTTTCCTGTCCTGGTTTACACCCCCCAAATCTATCTTTGCCAAGCCAGCCTGCCTCCTTCCCTCCCTGCCTCCCTTCCTTCCTTCCTTCCTTCCTTCCTTCTTTCCTTC
>PVKP010047906.1:0-14788 GCA_004027715.1 Plecturocebus donacophilus | reverse complement strand
CGGCCGAAACAGCCGCGCTGGCGACCGTGGGGCTGCTCCGCCTGGGGATCTCCTGGTCTGGGGGTAATAAAAATCCGTCTGGAAATGCGGCGTCCACTCACCCTCTGCACCCTCACTGGGAGCTGCAGTCCTGAGCTGCTCCTATGCGGCCATCTTGGATCCTCCCTCGGTCTTTTCTTATACAGCACATATGGTGGGAAGTATAAAAACATCTGCTAAGGTTTACTTGGAGCTACTTATAGGATAAGGAATGGATATTATGTTTTGCCATATGGAAAACTTAGGATCTGGTCTTCTGAGCTTGGGTGCTCACCAGTTTTTCTGACTTTTTACTAGCTACAAGAGGTGTTCCCCTAACAATTACCCCAACCTCTGCTCCTTCCTGAATATAGACACCTTTTGTTTTTTTTCTCATGCTTAGTCTGGAAGATGGGGTATGTGTCAGAATCTTTCTGTGAGGCCTCTTATTGGTCTTATTTCCAGCTTTCATGACTTCCATATACGGAGCACAATTTTCTTGCACACAGTTTATGGTCTTCCAAAAGTTTATCTACCTATTTTAAGGAGATCTGTATTTGTTTTATTTTAAGAAAGTGTATATATATTTTCTATCATTTATATGATTGATATAAGATGAAAGTAAAGTATCTGCTCTCTCAACCATTTATCTTGATATCGGAAGTCCTAGCCATGTATCTCGGGTGAGTCTTTAAATTTATTTGAGTCTCATAATCTCTAAAATAGTGATACAAATAGCCAAAGTAATCCTAAACAAAAAGAACAAAGCTGGAGGCATCATAGTACCTGAATCTATACTATAAGGCCACAGTAACCAAAGCAGCTTGGTACTGGTACAAAAACAGACACATAGATGAATGGAACAGGATAGATAACCTACAAATGAAGCCACACACTAACAACCATCTGATCTTCAACAAAGTCAACAATAACACACAACAGGTAAAGGACTCTCTCTATTCAATAAATGGTGCTAGAGTAACTGGCTAGCCACATGAACAAAAATGAAACTGGACCCCTACCTTGCATCATATACAAACATTAACTCAAGATGGATTAAGGACTTAAATGTCAGACCTAAAACTATAAAAATCTTAGAAGAAAACCTAAGACGTTCTGGACATCAGCTTTGGCAAAGAATTTATGACTAAGTCCCCAAAGCAGTTCCAACAAAAACCAGAAATAGACAAATGAGACCTAGTTAAACTAAAGAGCTTCTCCACAGCAAAATAAACTATCAATAAATAGAATAAACAACCTACAGAATGAAAGAAAATATTCACAAGTTATGCATCTGACCAAGATCTAATAACCAGAATCTATAAGAAACTTAAACAATTCAGGAAGTACAAAACAAATAACCTCATTAAAAATGGGCAAAGGACATGAACAAACACCTCACAAAAGAAGACATACATGTGAACAACAAATATATGAAAAAATGCTCAACATCACTAATTATCAGATAAATGCAAGTCAAAACCATAATGAAATACCATCTCACACAAGTCAGAATAGTTACTATTAAAACGACGAAAATTAACAGATGTTGGTGAAGTTGTGGATAAAAAGAAATGCTTATACACTGTTGGTGGGGATGAAAATTAGTTCAGCCACTGTGGAAAGCAGTTTGGAAATTTCTCAAAGAACTTAAAACAGAGCTGCTGTTTAACCCAGCAATCCCATTACTGGGTATGTATCCAGTGGAAAATAAATTGTTCTACCATACAGAGACATGCATTTGTATGTTTATCCCAGCGTTCTTTACAATAGCGAAGACATGGAATCAACCCAGATGCCCATCAGTGGTGAACAGGGTAAAGCACCATAAAATTCTTCGCAGCCCTAAAAAAGAACAAATCATGTTCTTTGCAGCAACATGAATGCAGCTGGAGGCCATAATCCTAAGAAAATTATTGCAGGAACAGAAAACCAAATACTGCACATTCTCCCTTATAAGTGGGAGCTAAACATTGAGCACACATGGACATAAAGATGGAAACAGTAACACTGGAGAAATGAAATACTGATATATGCTGATATACAACATGGATGAACTGATATACAACATGGATGAACTTTCAAAACATTATGCTGATGAAAGAAGCTAGTCACAAAAGACCATCTATTGTGTGACTCCATTCATATAAAAGCACAGGATAGGCAATCTGTAGAGATGGAAAGTAGATTAGTGGTTGCCTATGGCCAGGGGAGTGGAGAATGGAATATGAGGGTAATAGTTCAAGGACATGGAAGTTTTTATTTTTTTGAGGTGATGAAAATATTCTAAAATTGAATCTAGTGATGGTTACACATATCTGTGAATGTAATAAAAACCATTGCATTGTACACTTTAGTGAATTGTATGGTAAATGAACTGTATCTCAATAAAGTTGTTTAAAAATTTTTAAAAATAAATAAAATGAGGATAATAATACAGATTAAGGTGATTAAATTAATAATGCACATTTTATAAACGAATTTTACTTTTTATATTAATAGGAATTATTAAAAGACATGAAAAATGTGGGAGAGTATGATAATTGAAAGAAGAGGAGTTCGTGGTCAAAGGGAGAGAATAAAGATGTGCAACTTCAGGTATTTACAGTTTGTTGAGCCAAAGTATACAATCAGTCTCTGGCACTCTTTTAATGTCTAAGCTGCTTTCTTTTATTGTTATATGATATGAGCCCTTACCCTTTTATTCACATTCTGAATCAGAAGATAACTTTTTAAATATTTTAATTATATAATGTTTGTAGATTCTCAATTCAAAGAGATTTCTAAGAGGGGAGAAAAATACTTCTATAACTTTTGAAACTATCAAGACAAAAAAAAAAGATTGATTTTTGTTGAAAATCCCTTGCAGTGTATAAATCCATATACATGGTGTTATGGAAAGATAACAACATTTAATGAAACAGGTAAGAGAAACCTGAAAAAATGAAATGAGTGGATAAGTAAAGGGATATTGAAAAGATTAGTAATCAGCATTTGAATAATGTTTTATGTCTTTCTGAACAAGGAAAATTAAAATTATGGTTATAAAACATGAGTAATAATGATGGAAGTTTTAAAAAAGTTATTTAGAAGTATATTAGGATGAGTTCAAGCTGACCAAGGGCAGTTATGTGAGTTTAGTTACCACCTAAATGAAATTGTATAGCAGTGGGAATCTGCTTTTTCACTGATAGCATTTTGATAAAAGATCATAGAAATGTTTGATATTTGATGTCATTCTGAGATTAAGACAATTAATGATATTAGGCAGCCAAACTCTCCTATTTAATTCCCTTTTTAATACATATTGTTTTATTGTTCAGTCTAACAGAATATATGCCTTCTTAGCAACATCATGGTTGACTATGGGCTGTGCCCCAGCTCTCGCTCTCTCTCTATTGTTGTTTGATCTCTGTATCTATTATGAAGTTGACAAGGAAACATCCTGAGTGGATCTTAAATTGACCCAAATAATAGGGAATTGTCTGTACATATGTGAGGCAAAAAATGTACAAATTCAAGTTTTTATAAAAGATTTATTTGACAAGGCACTGCTTGTTGTATAAGACATACAAAGAAAAATCTTTGTTGAGGAAATGTGTGAGAGCTCCATGGCAACTGAAAACAAGATGCTGCATTTGATCATACAATTAAGTGCCACTATTATTTCCTATTTTCATTTAAGTATTTAGAGCTAGTCTATTTTTATTCAATCTGTTACATACATTTTAATAAATAAAATTGGATATAACATGGAAAAACCAATTTTCCATATATTAATTTTATAAGCTACATTTGTACCTTAGTAAACTCTCCTTTTTTCTCATCTTAATGGGGAAAATTGCATTTTATAAATGAAACAATAACATGTGTCTTAGATAAACTCTTAACATCTTTTAATTTGAACAATCTTATTTTCTTTCATGTGACTATATAATTTTGTCATTCATTCATTCATTTATCTCAAATATTTATTTACTTACAAATATTAACCGACTTCATCCTCCAATTTCTTCCTGCATATTTGTGACCATGGGCTTGAAATTAAATCTTTAGATATTTTTGTATGTTAGAAAAATGACTCTTGTACTTTAGGTTGCTATAGTACTTTTATGATCAACGAGATGATAGAGAGATGCCCAGCAAGGTTGATTAATTTTGATGAATTTTAGCATAAAAATCAACTCTTAAAACTGGAATTATTTTGTGGTTATCATTTAAAATTATTTACAATATGAATATTTATTGATTGATTACTGTAAGCACATTATACAATTAATGTATTTTATTGACACACATTCCAGACATTTATACATAATACCCATTTTATCTTACCTAGAGATAATTTGTTATCTTAAAAAATCTCAAAGACAGCTGGGAATGGTGGCTCACACCTGTAATCTGAGCACTTTGGGAGGCCGAGGCAGGCAGATCACCTGAGGTTGGGAGTTCAAGACCAGCCTGACCAAGATGGAGAAACTCTATCTCTATTAAAAATACAAAAAATTAGCCAGGGGTGGTTGTGCATGCCTGTAATCCCAGCTACTTGGGAGGCTGAGGCAGGAGTAACCTGCACTTGAACCCAGGAAGTGCAGGGTACGGTGAGCAGAGATCACGCCATTGCACTTCAGCCTGGGCAACAGGAGTGAAACTTGGTCTTGAAAAAAAAAATCTGTATCTATATCTATATATCTCAAAGACAGAGAGATAAAAAATGCTCAATAATGATTATACTCTAACAATGCTAAAATATCTAATGTGAGTGGTATCTTAAATGAGTTTTCATAAAATCCTTCCCTACATAATAAATGTTTTATTAAATTGCAAAAATGTCTGGTCTTGAATACATGTCTTCTGTTTTTACAGTCATCATGACTGATGTGTTAACATTAATCATATATTCCACAGCTTTACAGAGTTGCCTTCTAATTAGGCTATTGCCATCATCCTTACTAAAACAGCTGAAATTTATGAATTTAGCCTGATTGGGCTAAACCTGATTTGAGTTGACCAAGACCCCTGCATATACTCTAAACAGAAATTAATTTTCAAGAATGCAACATATTTTTGGTTAGTGAGTGGCAATGTACAAAGTTACACAAAATTTAAAAAAAGTGTAATATACAAAAAGCTTTAAGGAGGCAGACAGAACAAGATGGCCAAATAGAAGCCCCTACCGACTGTCCTCACCACAGGAGCACCAAATTTGAAAACTATCTGCACAAAAAAAGCAGCTTCATAAGAACCAAGAATCTGATGAGTGATCACCATCACTGTACCTGATTTTAACTTCATACCACTGAAAGAGGCACTGAAGTAAGAATTTGATAAGAAATTGAACAAGACATAGAATGTACTTCTCTTTCAATGACCTTTTGTATTGAATTTCATAGAGTTTTGTGGCCATTTCTGCACTTGGAACAGCAGATTGACCTTTCCCTCTTCTTTCCATTTAAAATGATTTGTTAAATATGTGACAAAAATAGGATGATGTGAAAGGGATGTTTGAAAAGGCTATATTTTGTGCATATTTTCAATTTGGTGTTACTAGCCATATGTCCTATAATCCTTCTAGATAAGAGAAACTGTGCCTGGCACACTGATTCTGATTTGCTTATAGTCTTTTAATTTTAAGTCTAGACCAAGGGAAGTGATTATAGTGAGATGGAAGAAGTAATAGTGGATATTCCTAAAAGCCTTAACAATACTCATCTGGCTATTCTTTCTTGTTTTCCTTCATAGACTTGTTTCCCCCTACCTTTTCATTAAAATGAAGATATTTCTTAAAATTCTGTCTAACGTCTTTATTGTGTTATTCTTCCTTGCCATGTCATTCCTGTGTAATCTCATCCCAGGTCTAGATTATATCACTATTAAAAATTTTGGTAAATCTAAACACTATATTTCCAAGCAAGACTACTTTTCCATGTTTTAGATCAGTCTATCCAACAATCTAGGCTAACTGAAATTTTGAATTGTATTATAACTTGTTTCAACCATTTTCTTTTTATCTGTTAAATTAATTTTGACAACTGTGAGTGACATTTAGCAATTTCTCTAGTTTTAAGAAAATCTGCATAATCATTGTTATATTTGTTTGGCTTATTTGAACTACCTTAGTTAGTGATAATAAGCTGATTATCACTAAGGTAAAATTAACCTCTTATCTCAATACAGATTGTAATTTCAGTGAATAATCACAGTTTTCTACAATGAATCTTCACCAGAACTCTCTAATTCATAAGATGTAATGGTTTGTTGTGAGACTTAAATTCTTAAAATATCCATGACAATAGATCCACCCTTGTTTGAATTTCTAATAAAATGACAATAGGTTTACAGATTTTAGCTTCTGTGAATTTTTAGGAAAGGTAACTTAAAGAATTTGTAGATGAGACTTATAATTATCTTTTTGTTCAATGGAGTCCAAGAGGAAGAATAATAAGGAATACCATACACTTCATTTATTGGCTATTGATAAAAATCTCAAAACCAATGGAAAGGACTTATGTTGCTATATAACCGATGTATAAATTTATTCATTTATGGCTGGGTGCAGTGGCACACGCTTGTAATCTCAGCAGTTGGGGAGGCTGAGGCAGGTGGATCACCTGACGTGAGGAAGTTGAGGCCAGCCTGACCAACATGGTGAAACTTCATCTCTCCTAAATTAAAAAAAAAAAAATTAGCTGGGTGTGCTGCTGCCTGCTTGTAGTCCCAGCTTCTTGGGAGGCTGAAGTAGGAGAATCGCTTGAACCCAGGAGGCGGAGGTTGCAGTGAGCCGAGAGCACGCCATTGTACTCCAGCCTGGGTAACAAGAGTGAAACTCTGTCAAATAAATAAATAAATAAGAAATTTATTCATTTATTCAGTCATTTACTTGATAAACATTTAAAAGGTATATGCCTAAGACTAGAAGAGATGGACTATGTTAACATATGACATAATTCTTTTGGAATTTATGGCCATTACTGAATCTTTAGTATTAAGGAGATGTTTACTAGAGTTTTCCCATCTAATAATATAATCTTGAATCCAGTAGATAATGAAAATATCTTGTGGCAAAAACTTTTAAAATGTAGTAAATTACCTTGGATGACTAAACTATCTACATTGACGGACTTCATACTGAATTGTCTTTGAAACTAGCACTATTCTAGTAGAGTTTCAATTAATTTCACAAAGCTACTTTGAGTAATAGCCATTAAAAGGTAGTATAAAATATGACATATTTACAGTTAAAAATTAAAAGCCCTTACTTTTAGAGCACTTTTGGGTTTACAGAAAAATTACACAGATAATACAGAGAGTTCTCATATGCTCCCTCTTCCATATCCCTCCCCACAATTTACCTAATTATTAACATCTTGGTGTGGCATATGTGTTATAATTAATGAATTAATATTTATACATTATTATTAACTAAATTCATAATTTACATGAGGATTCACTCTGTGTAGTACAGTTTAATGAATTTTGACAAATGCATAATGTCATGTATCTACTATTGCAGTATCATAAAGAATAGTTTCACTTGCTTAGAAATCCTTTCTGTACCACCTCTTCATCATTCCCTGCCTCCCTTTCTTTCTCCCTCTTGAGTCTCTGGTTTTAAGAGTTCTTGGTATATTTTGGATAACAGTCCTTATTAGATATGTGTTTTGCAAATATTTTCTCCCAGTCTGTGTCTTCTTTTTTCATTCTATTAGCAGTGTCTTTTGCAGAGTAGAAGTACACATATATATTTATTTATTCTGAGACAGAGTCCAGTTCTGTTGCCCAGGTTGGAGTGCAGTGGCACCATCTTGGATCAGTGCAACCTCCATCTCCCCACTTCAAGTGATTCTTAGGCCTCAGTGTCTTGAGTAGCTGTGACTACAGGTATATGCCACCATGCCTGGCTAATTTTTGTATTTTTAGTACATATGGGGTTTCACCATATTGGCCAGGCTGGTCTTGAGCTCCTGACCTCAAGTGATCTGCCTGCCTTGGTTTCCCAAAGTGCTGAGATTACAGCCATGAGCCACCACACCCAACAGAAGCTTTTAATTTTAATAAAGTTGAACTTACTACTTTTTGTTTTCATGAGTGATACCTTCGGTATTTTACCTAAAAAGTCATCACCAAACCCAGGGTGACCTAGATTTCTACATTTTCTTTTTCTAGAAGTTGTATAGTTTTAATTTTACAATTAGGCTTATGAAACCATTTGAGTTAATATTATGAAGGATGTAAAGTCTGTATCTAGATTCATTTTTTTTTTATATGTGGATGTTGAGTTGTTCTGGCATCATTTGTTGAAAACATTCTTCTTTCTTGATTGAATTGCCTTTGCTTCTTCATTCAAAGATCAGCTGAGTATACTTGTGTGGGTCTACTGCTGAGCTTTCTATCCATTGATCTGTCTGTTTATTCTTTCTCCAACACCTCACTGTTTTCATTATTATAGCTTTACGGTAAATCTCCAGGTTGTGTGGTGTCAGTTCTCTGACTTCATTCTTTTGCTTCAGCACTGCACTAACTAATCTGGGTCTATTGCCTTTTCATGTAAACTTTAGAATCTCTTCATAATCCATTCTTAAAATAACTTGCTGGGATTTTGGTTGAGATTTTATTGACACTTTAGATCAATCTGGGAAGAGCCGATGTCTTGAAAATATTGAGTCTTCCTATCCATGAACATGGAATAACTGTCCATTTACTTAAATCTTCTTTCATCAAAGTTTTGTAGTTTTCCTATTACAGATTTGTGTATATTTTGTTAGGTTTATGCCTAAGTATTTCTTCTCTCACTCTCTCAGTGTTAATGTAAATGGTTTTGTGTTTCTAGATTCAAATTTCAATTGTTTATTGGTGGTATAGGAAAGTAATTGACTTTTGTATGTTACCCTTGTATACTGAAACCTTCTATAATTACTTATTAGTTCCTGTAGGGTTTTTTTGGTGTTGATCCTTTGGAATTTTCTACCTAAACAATCATGTCATTCATGGGCAAAGACAGTCTTATTTATTCTACTCAATCTTAGGCCTTTTGTTTCTTTTTATTGTCTTATTTTATCAGCTAGGATTTTCAGTATGATGTTGAATAGGAGTGAAGGAACATAGTTACTTTTTTAAAAGAAAATATTTTATGAATTTGATAGTAAAATTAGATAATTTAATCCCATGTTAAATAAGAAAATAACATTTCGATTAGTAGGCCAGCCAAGCTTGTAAAATAATAAATTGCTGAGAAAACCAATTTAAATTCCCCTGGAAACAGTGATTTCTGACTGATGTAATATATCAAAAAGAGATTTTCTCTTCTATTTAATACTTAAGTCAGTGTCCAGGGAGTATGTAAAACAATTGAATAAGGAACTCGTCTTATATTAAATACAAGGCATCCAGAGAAGTAAAAAAAAAAATCAATAAACATACACACAAGACATACTAGGGAGCATATAAAACATGTAAAATATTTTCTTATTTCCTAATTCAGTTCAATAATAACAGCTAATTTTAAAAATCAGAACTTTAGTGACTATTATGGAGAGACATAGTAGGAGAAAGGAAAGGAATTTTTTTTTAGCATCATTATAGACTGCCAGATACCTTTTCTGTATTAATATTTTTTAATGGAAAAACAGAAGAGAAGGAAGAATAGGAACAGAAAGGATGTAGGAGGCATTCATGTGGATAAAGAGACAGGATAATAAGCACTACCTGGGGATAAAACACACACACACACACACACACACACACACACACACACACACACCATGAAGCTGTATTCAAAATCCAAATGTGTCTACTCTGCAGAAAAACGATGATATACTCATTTTAAAGTGGATATCCCTGACACATTTTGAAGTGGATATCCCTAACACATTTTAAATGTGTTACCATTTTGTTTTATAGATGGTTTGATTCTAACTTCATTTGGAAGCATTGATGATCTGAAATCTTAATTTTTGTCAAAGCCCAAATTAAGTCCTCTGGAATTTTAAATGTCTTGAAACAAAAAAGGGGTTGGGGTGCCAGAGCAGGGCAATGGGACATTTAAGATGGAATAACATCTCCATCTTGTGGTATTTCAGAATATTGACTCTGCTTTTTAACACTATTTTGATTTGACATAGTTGGTAAAAACATACCTAACTTGATTATGAGAACAAGGGAGAGTAGTCACGCAGGAAATTCAATCTTCAATTTCTCAACCCATTAAATTGTTCATCAATGCTGTACTAATACGAGAGTTACACCAATAAGCGGCAGGTGCAATTACTTAGCAGATGGCTGTTTAGTGTTAACCTTAATGTTACCAGACTCAGCAAAAATAAAGAGATGATCCACATTTGTATCTATCTGTTCTATAATATGTTGCCTAGAGGTTTCATTTTTTAAAAATGGCAAACACTCTTGTTATTTTCTTGCATAGTTTTTTTGTTTGTTTTTGAGATGGAGTTTCACTCTGTTGCCCAGGCTGGAGTGCAGTGGAGCAATCTTGGCTCATTGCAACCTCTGCCTCTGGGTTCCAGCAATTCTCCTGCCTCAGCTTCCCAAGTAGCTGGGATTACAGACATGTGCCACCACGCCTGGCTAATTTTTTTGTTTGTTTTTCGTATTTAGTAGAGATGGAGTTTTACCATGTCGATCAGGCTGGTCTCAAACTCCTGACCTCAAATGATCCAACCACCTTGACCTCCCAAAGTGCTGGGATTACAGGCATGAGCCACCACACCTGGCTATTTTCTTGCACTTTCTAATATAACAAAAAGTGAAGACCACAGCCACCACCAAAAACAATGATTGCTTTGCTATAATCCTTTCCCTCAGACTGAGACATTTTGGCTTATTTAAAATATGTGGTTAAGGCTCTAAAAATGCTTGTGTAAGATGTAAATGTGTTCTCTGTTTTGTCTTCTTTGACATTTTTATTGTTGTTTTGGTTCTTCAGCATATGGAGTTTTACTTATAATCAATCCATGATTTGTCCCTCAGTTGTTCTGATCGGAATATGAGAATATATACAAGGAATATGAGATACAGGTCCTAGCCACCACATACTTATAGTCTAGTTGAAGATGTAGACATACATACAAGGGCTACAATTTAAAAACAAAACAATGCCCAAGTTATTTTGAAATGCCACATCAAATTTTGTAGTTCTTTCCATTTTCTGCTTTAGTCACTCAACTCATTTGATAACTCCTTAAGGAGGAATCAACTGGGCATTTACTATTTTCATAATATTGTACTAGGGGCCATTGAAGAATAACAAATAAAAGGTGCAGGGAAATATTAAAGCATTTATAATCTAGTTTGGGTGCTAACCACCAATATTTTTGTACTTACATCTATTATAATATATTGACTTAAAAGGAAAGTGTGGGAGTTTTTTGTCTTAATTGGTAAGTTACTTGTTCATGTGTTAAACAGAAACACCATTCGACCCAGCAATCCCATGACTAGGCACATACCCAAAGAAATATAAATCATTGTATCATAAAGACATGTACTTGCATATGTTCATTGCAGCACTATTCACAATAGCAAAGACATGGAATCAACCTAAATGCCCACCACTGATAGACTGGATAAAGATAATGTGGTACCTATACACCATGGAATACTATGCAGCCATTAAAAGAAATGAGATCATGGCCTTTGCTGGGACATGGATGGAGGTGGAAGCCATTATCCTCAGCAAACTAATGCAGGAACAGGAAACCAAATACTGCATGTTCTCACTTATAAGTGGGAGCAAAATGATGAGAACACATGGACACATAGAGGGGGGAACAAGAGACACTGGGGCCTTTTGCAAGGTGGAGGGTGGGAGGAGGCAGAGGATCAGGAAAAATAGCTGATGTGTACTAGGCTTAATACCTGGGTGACTAAATGATCAGTATGACAAACCCCCATGACACAGTTTACGTATATAATAAACCTGCACATGTACCCCCGAACTTAAACATTAAAGAAAAGCACACAATTAAAAATAAAACAAAATTTACATAACTTTCAATCTAATATTTTTGCATTTAGGAATTTATCCTAAGGAAATAATCATGGTTATGTGCCAAGACTGTGTAACAAACACATTGATTGTAATAACAAAACCAGCAAACAACCTAACCGCCTTAAAAAAAATTACAACTTCTATTTTAGATTCAAGGGGTACATGTGCAGGTTTGCTACATGGATATATTGCATAATGCTGAAGTTTGGGGTACAGTTGATCTTGTCACTCAGTAGTGAGAACAGTACTGCTAATAATATGTCACTGGTTATATAAATTAATTTTGACATACTATGTAATCATTAAGTGATATTGCAGAAGAGTGTTTACTAGCATAGAAAAAAACCAATTTTTGACATGAGAAAAATAGGTCACAAAATGTTTGTAATTCTCGTTCTACTTCTCTGTTTAATAAATACATACATCAACTAAAATGGTAGGGAGAATGATTTACAAACTATCTGTAGTAATATTTAGGTGGTGGGCCTAATAATAATGCTTTTTTCATAGATATATTTTATAATTTTTTTACAATTTGCATTTATAAATTTTATAATAAAATCACACAAAATTATATATTTGTTAATTGTTGTTGTAAGACATTTATATAAAATTGAGAACTCAGGGTTAAGTATCCTGGTGTATTGGTAACAAGGGTTCTGAGCTAAACCCAAATGAAGAATTAGAATGCTTGTAAGAAAGAATCAGTTACCACTTACTGAGAGAAAAGGCTTTGGTTTCTAGAGCAAGTTGTGGACAGGTAGGCAGAAATCAACCTCAGCTCTTATCACCTCAGTGCTGAGCTCTCACTCCAAGGCTCTGTGCTTGGGAAAAGCTTTCTTTAGCAGAGATTGCTTTGGGGAAGAAGAATATACCACACCTGGAGCTTCAGCAGAAGTGGAAAGTGGGTTCAGTGATCTTTAAAATATTGTAGGGAATAATAAAGAACTGTCATGTCAAAGCTGGAAATCATCTCCATCTCCTGCAAGAGGCTCTGATCTGGATGCATATTTGCTGTGGAATGTTGTTTCTCATCAGAAAGTCACTTGTGTTTGCAAATATGGAACACAACATAATGAGAAAAAAAGTTTGAAAAATGACAAACTAGGTTAAGGATTAAATAACTCTTTGGGATGATGCAAAAAGTTTTCTGAGAGAGATCCAAGATGGCCAATTAGCAACAGCTCAAGATTGTAGCTCCCAGGGAAAGCACAGAGAGCGAGTGTACACCACACTTTCAGACGAATTTTTGTTGCCCACAGACTGGGAGATTCCAGGCGGAAGAGCCCCACCGGTTGCCAGCGCGACTCTTTTGGCCAGCGCGGCTGTTTTGCTGGCGCCCTGGCACAGCGCTTCTCGGTGTGGAGTATACGGGACTGGGTGCCCTTTTAGTCAGGCTCTGCTGGTCCCATCCTCACAAGGAGAACAGCAATTGGAAGCGCTGAGGACTGAGAGTTTCACAGCAAGCACAGCCAAACCCGGAAAGGTCCAGCTCTGTAGGGAATGGGCATCCGCCAAAGGAAAACTAAGAAACAGAAAAACTTCATCACTGGGCGGAGAGAGATCCAAGATGGCCACTTAGCAGCAGCTCAGGATTGTAGCTCCCAGTGAAAGCACAGAGAGCGAGTGGACGCCGCAATTTCAGACGAATGTTTGTTGCCCACAAACTGGGAGATTCCTGGCAGAGGAGCCACACGGGTCGCCAGTGCAACTCTTTCGGCTGGCCTGGCTGTTTTGCCAGTGCCCCAGCGTGGCGCTTCTCAGTGCAGAGTGTATGGGACTGGGTGCCCTTTTAATTGGGCTCCACTGGTCCCATTCTCACAAAGAGAACAGCAATTGAAAGCGCTGAGGACTGAGAGTTTCACAGCAAGCACAGCGGAACCCAGGAAGACCTAGCTCTGTGGGGAAGGAGAGTCCACTGAAGGAAAAGTAAGAAACAGAAAAAACTTCATCACCAACAAGCCAGACGTCCACTCAGAGACCCAATGTGAAAGTCGGCAATTACAAAGATGACAGGTGGATAAATCCACAAAAATGATAAGAAACCAGTGCAAAAAGTCTGAGAACACCCGAAATCAGAATGCCTCTCCTCCTACAGGGAATCACACCTCCTCATTAGCAAAGGAACAAGATCTGATGGATAATGAGTGTGATGATCTGTCAGAATCAGGCTTCAGAAGGTGGATAATAAGAAACTTCTGTGAGCTAAAAGAACATGTTCTAGCCCAATGCAAAGAAACTAAGAACCTTGAAAGAAGATTTAATGAAATGCTAATGAGAATGGACAACGTAGAGAGGAATATAAGTGAATTGATGGAGCTGAAAAACACAACATGAGAACTTCACAAAGCATGCACAAGTTTCAACAGCCGAATTGACCAAGCAGAAGAAAGGATAACAGGTCAAAGATCAACTCAATGAAATAAAACAAGAAGGCAAGATTAGAGAAAAAAGGGTAAAAAGGAATGAACAAAGTCTCCAAGAAATATGGGACTATATGAAAAGACCTAATCTACACTTGATAGGTGTACCTGAATGTGACGAGGAGAATGAATCCAAGCTGGAAAATACTCTTCAGGATATTATCCAGGAAAACTCCCCCAACCTAGCAAGGCAGGCCAAGATTCAAGTCCAGGAAATACAGAGAACACCACAAAGATATTCCTCAAGAAGAGCAACCCCAAGGCACATAATCGTGAGATTCACCAGGGTTGAAATGAAGGAGAAAACGCTAAGGGCAGCCAGAGAGAAGGGTCGGGTTACCCA
>PVKP010047905.1:0-14776 GCA_004027715.1 Plecturocebus donacophilus | reverse complement strand
TTACAAAGAACTAAAACAGATCTACAAGAAAAAAACAAACAAGCCCATTCAAAAGTGGGCAAAGGATATGAACAGACACTTTACAAAAGAAGACATACATGAGGCCAATAAACATATGAAAAAATGCTCATCATCACTGGTCATTAGAGAAATGCAAATCAAAACTACATTGAGATACCATCTTACACCAGTTAGAATGACGATCATTAAAAAGTCAGGAAAACTACCTTCCCTTTCATCAGATATAAAAATCAACTGAAGTTGGATTAAAGATGTTAATGTAAGACCTCAAACTACAAAAAATCCTGTAAGAAAATCTAGAAAACATTATTCTGGACTTGGGAAAGAATTTATGACTAAGTCCTTAAAAGCAAATTTAACAAAACAAAAAATTGAAAGTGGGACCTAACTAAAGATCTTCTGCAAGGTAAAAGAAAGTATCAAAAGAGCAGACAGACAACCTACAGAATAAGAGAAAATATTCACAAATCATGCATCTGACAAAGATCTGATATCCAGGATTTATAAGGAATGTAAAAAATTTAATAATAAGAAAACAAATCATCCCATTAATAAGTAAGCAAAAATCAGAAACAGACATTTCTTAAAAGAAGACATACAAGTGACAAACACACCTATGAAAAGAAAATTCAACATCAGGATCATCAGAGAAATACAAATGAAAACCACAATAAGATATCCTCTCACACTAATCAGAATGGCTGTTATTAAAAGGACAAAAAGCAGTAGATCGTGATGAGGCTGTGGAGAAAAGAGAATGCTTAGGCACAATTTTTGGGAATTTAAATTAGTTCGACTACTGTAGAATGTGTAAACTAAAAACTATCTAAGACAGGGCTCTATATATTTTGAAGTTTATTTCCCAGAATTTAGGAAATCCCCAGGAAAGAGGAACACAGTAATCACATAAACAGTCTATGGTCTGTGCCTTTCTTCACAGATGATTTTGAGGGCTTCAATATTTAAAGGGAAAAAATGAGAATGTAGAGAAAAGAGGGAGGGTACGGTCACATTACTCAATCCATATGTTGCAAGAGAAAAGGAGCAAAGAGTGGGATAGTCAAGTATGTACTAGTTTCATGCTCAGTAAATCTGCACCTTACATAAGAAAACGTGAATATAGAGTAGCTACCTGTGGAGCTACCTGGCCTTTTAGCTGTAGCTGTTTGCTTAGGAACAAAAGGAAAGGCAGTTTGTTGCCTGACTCAGCTTTCAGCTCAAGTTTTCCTTTGGACATGATATATTGTGGTCCTGAGATTGTGTTTTCCTTTAACATTTCCCCCTCCTCTCTTTATTAAATCTTTTGGAGAAAACATCTGAGAAGAAAGTGAGTTTCTAGGCTATGATGCTTTATTCCTAGATAGATAGATTATACAATTTTAGGAAAGCTTATATTTTTTAGCAGGTTTATGGAGTCTCACATCCCATGAAGAAAAATTAGGATGGGAAGAAAGACAGAAAATAGGAATGAAAAAGGAGTAACCAGAAAGGGAAAACAAGCCTGGAAAACAGACATAGACCATATGTGGTTGATGTATATAAATAAGTTGCTCTGATTTTCTTTAAAATTTTAACTTGTCTAGCTTCTATTTACAGGGCTTTAAGACAAGCACAACTTTGATGTTTAGTGAGTTTAAATCATCAATAAAAATGGAAAGAAAAAAGAAAAAGTAGAAAACGTTACTCTGGAGACTCATAGCTGTAAAAATTTTAGAATTCAGTTCAAATTGCAGAAAAATAATAAAAATTGAAAAACACTGGATAAAAAGTAGGGTCTAATAACTGATATAGTGTGGTTTTTAGAAACATAACCTTCTCTATTGAATTACACAATTTTTAAAATACAAACTCATAATAGGATCAGTTTATTTTTAAACTAAGGCTTGGTCTCATATTTGGCTTGGTTATATGCACAAAATGCACCAATAATAATAATATGCCATGTTAGATCTTTTTTTGAAAAAAAAAATGGGTTTGCTGGAACCTTTTTCATAAGGAATCTAAGATTAAACCTTTTTTTAAAACCTTGAGATCAGCCAAGGATTTATCTGTGTCTGCAAATACCTTTATGAATTGGGTGAATTTCTCTCTCTTTGAGGTCCCAGAAAATTGAAGTTTCATAGCCTGTCAGAAAGTAACTTTCTTTACTTTCCACAGCTCAGGACCCTGTAAAGGACAAGTAATGAGGCCAGTTTTTCCAAGGGGCTTTTGTTGTCTCTATAAGGTAGCCTAATCTTCTCAAGGCCATCTGAAAATATGCCATTCCACTCAAAGCCTTGGTAAAATAACATATGTCTCCAACATGTCATGTTATTTTAAAAAACAACAACAACAGATTCTTATTTAACTTATTCCGGTAACTATATAGTCATAAATTAAGAATTCTCACAAAAAGCTCTCAAATTTTGAAGCCTACAAATTATGTTTTACATTTTGGTTATAAGAGTATACTTAATTGTCAAAAGCTGTAAACAGCTTAAGAGAAGAAAAAGTTATCTTGGCTCTGCAAAACAAAACAAAAAGAATCAGCAAATGTTTTACACAAAAAGTCATGAAAAATTCTTTTCACTCTTCTATTTATTCAATTTATGCAATGTACCCCTATTGTAACCAATATTATATCAGCAATCTTGACAAATACATTAGTTATGCATGAGAGTCCTGGAAGTTTTTTTCTTTATTCCAATGGCACAGACTCCAAATTTATCAGGAATGTATATTTGTAAGTAGTCCTCAGAATACTATAGCTGATTATAAACTTCTCTATAAAAGGATCAAAGTAAAAACAATTGTGGATGACAAAAGTCTTAGAACAGCCATAGTTAAAGACAAAATTCATGAGAAAAATTACTTATTTCTGTGGCATACAACAATTTAACATAATAATCATAATTACGACAATATTTCATAGTATACATTAATAAATATCAGAATATAGGAATTTCATACAATTTTGGAACAAAAATGAATAACACACTTATATAAATATAATCCAAAAGGGTTGAATATTGCTTTAAATTTGACAATGCTTCCTGTATTATTCTATTATACAAAATAATAGAATAATATTATGTTACAAAATAAGTAATGAAGTAAGAAACATTGAAAAGTTTAAAACACTTGATATCAAAAAATAGAGTCACAGGTCATTGTAAAATAAATCATTCATTTAACTAAGGTGGTAACTCTATGATTTCAAAAAAACAGCAAAAACCTTTACTCTTTGAAAGAGGAAATTCACTTTCCCAAACAATAAGTCATAATAAAGACAGTATGAGGCTAATTAAATCTGTCTCTCAAATTTTCAAATAAATCAATTAAATTTTTGTTTTATAATTATTTATGAAATGGTGGGTTAATTGTTCAAAGAAAACCTTGTTAACTAGGCACAGAAGTCCAGACACTGGTTTGCATTAGTGTGCAGTTGATATTAGTGTTTAACTTATAGAAAACCTCTGAGATAATTTTATCTCTCGAACTTGGCCCTTACAGTCTCATGCACCTAGCTCTTTTGTAAAAGTACACAGGCCTTAAAAGATTAAATAGTTTTGTTCCTGCATCTCATAAATGCAGTTTATTTTGACTGTCGTTTTCTCTGGGGTTTGAAGATGAGGCTTTAACCACTGTCAATGTTTAAGATGTAGCAAGAATTGATGTGTTTTTTTAGACCCAGGTGTCAAAGCCTTGTAACTTGACAGCACGAGGACTTTAAAAGCAATAAAGAATGGTACATGGATATAATAACCTTAAATTTTAAAAAAAATTTAATCTCAGTTTTCCTGAGTCAAAAGCTTAATAATGATGACATAGAAATTATTTTGATAAAACATAAAATCTGCTTGTTAGGCCATTTACCAAAAGGCAGAAAAAAGACCTACTGCAATGTGTTGACTTTTCCCTATGAGGAATCCATTTAGATAACCGGCAAGTCAAAATGAATGAAAATGGTACTTGAAACAATTAGACATTGGAGGAGTGCATCCTGGGTGATAAATGAATATTTTTGGTTTCATAGACCAATTTTGACATATTAAGAAAAGATGGGTACAGAATGTTATATTAGAAGAAAACATTGTCTTTTTACCTTTAGAATAAAACATTTTTAACATCAGGCTACAACAGCAATTAGAACCTGTGGAAATAATTACTAGATCTAACGAAAAAGTTGAAGGAGAAGTTATTATCTCAGGTCTTCTAAAAAAGGAGAAAAAAAAACTTGATTCAAGGAACAATAAAAGTTTAATGTTTTCATTAAAATTGAAATTTCTTATAATTTTATTGAGTAAATTAACACCTTGTAAAAAATTGTGTTTTTCTAACCAATTTTTAGTATATTAGTGTATTTTCTGTCTGTTCATATTTTTTACCCACTTTTTGATGGACACTTCTAAAAAGAAAACAGTTATGCAGCCAACAAACATATGAAAAAGAAGCTCATCATCACTGGTCATGAGAGAAATGCAAATCAAAACCACAATGAGATATCATCTCACACCAGTTAGAATGGCGATCATTAAAAAGTCAGGAAACAACAGATGCTGGAGAGGATGTGGAGAAATAGGAACACTCATACACTGTTGGTGGGAGTATAAATTAGTTCAACCATTGTGGAAGACAGTGTTGTGATTCCTCAAGGACTTAGAACTAGAAACACCAATTGACCCAGCAATCCCATTACTGGGTATATACCCAAAGGATTATCAATCATTCTATTATAAAAGCTAATGCACACGTATGTTTATTGCAGCACTATTCATAACAGCAAAGGCTTGGAACCAACCCAAATAACTGTATTTTCAATATCAAAGCTCAGTCTATAGAAAAATTATTATAAATGATTTCCTTTTAATTATAGCCAACTCAATCACATAAAGATTTTTTTAAATTCCTATTTATGCAAACATTATTATGACTTAAACATATAATTTACAACAAACTTGGATTTTGTGTTTTAACTTAAACAATCATCTTTCTTAAATAGCTAGTTATTTCATTTTAGGACAAAATTTACCATACAAGATTCTTTCTCATATAAAATTGCTTTTCGTTAATAAGAACATATTTTTGGAAATATTTTTCTCCAGTATATATATTTTTAAATTATAAATAACTGAGATATTTAATAAATACATATTATTTAATTTAATATAGGCTTAGATTCTAAATTATATGAAAAGCTTCTTTTCAAGCATTTATTCATTTACATTTACCTAATTGATTATTTATTAATAGTTGACATAGATTTTTTAATAAAAATTGCAATACCCATCATTTGAAGTTATTTCCTTGTTAATCATTTTTAGAGCCTGTGAATTTTTGATGTTTACCTAATTAAGAAACTGAAGGTTAAATAAATGGGTTTTTTGCCAATAACTCAGGATTTAGTTGTTTTCACTAAAACAACAATATTAAATGTCTTATTTATCAAAAAAATACACAAAGATAATTCTGTTTTGTGATGCATTTATAGCTTTATAACCCTCATGCCAAATTTTGACAACTTATAATATTTAGTAGAGATAAAGCAAAAAACTACTTGACCAATAAATCTAAGCAAAAATGTATGCTGACAATTCTGAAGACATTTCTAATTGTATTTTACCAATAATTTTAACTTCAGCTTATTAATCAAACTTTTACTTAAGTCACATGAACTTGAAAAACCATTCAGGATAAAAGTTTCTACTTTTCTGATAAATTATTAGTTTTTTTTAATCTCTTTAAACTAACCAGTTAGAGCACACATACACACACACACTCACACACACACACACGCACACACACATATATATGTATATAATGTTTCACTGGTATATATGTATATATATATATATATACCAGTGAAACATTATATACTGAACAATTAAATACATATACAGACACATAGACAGGAGGAGATCTTAGAGATTTATAATACTGTTTTTTTCTTTCTTATTTTAGACTTCCAATTTTCCGATAACTTGTTTTATTATTCAAGGCAATTGTCAGCTAGATAGCCCTAAATTTGCATACTAAAGAAGCAACTCTAAAGTGAAACTCAGAAGGCAAAAATTTACATATCAAAATACAGAGAGAGAGTCTGGTTATGTTAGAGGCAAATTAAAAATGCATGCCAAGTCAAACACAAAATTATAAAAATCTACCAAAGGATTTTATAATGGAACCAATATTATTTAAATAAGTAGTCCCATATTTAGTCTTTATGTTTTAACTGGACCACTGAGCTCCCAAATGAGCCCACACTGAATGCTGGGTCTCCAAAAAGAGAGAGATATCATGGGACTATGCCATGTCATGCCTTTACCGTGTACTTTGCTATAAAAATATTTATTTACATGGCTGAACTGCACTCTTTCTTATCTTAAACACACAAAGAGTAGTCCCTGTAGCAATAACTATTTACTGTAAACAACTGCCATTTAACCATTTCCAAAAATATATCAATTACTAAGCTATTACAGATACCAAGATAAAAAGCTTTTCATAATGCAAAGTGATTTCTGATACCTTCAAAAGCTAAAAAGATCAAGTAACACAATGCAAAACGCACAGAGTTAGACCTGAGAGGAATCTGCCTTTGGCTCTAGTAACTTCACGAAGAAAGCAGAATACCCTAAAGGAGGAGTTAGTGGCATCCTTATTCTGCGTTATCTAAGGAGTCAGAGTCGTTAGAAGCCTTCTCTAGGTCTTTTCATTTGGTACAGAAGATGGCAAAGGGGAAAGAGGAGTAAGGTGGAAGAAAAGTAAATGAAAGAACAGCTTTTTAAGTAAGGGAATATAAAAAGAAACAAAGCACATGGTGTTTTCTTGAAAAACTTTCAGTCCACTGGAAAAAAAAAATTCCCAAAAGCAGGACCTAAAGAGACAAAACATAAAGGCTCTCTCTCTCTCTCTCTCTCTCTCCCTCTCTCTCTCTCTCTCTCTGTGTGTGTGTGTGTGTGTGTGTGTGTGTGTGTCATAGATACCAGTTTTTAATTAAGTTGACTTTAATCATAAAACTCCTAGAAAATTCTTTAAAATCTCTCACTACTCTATTTTAGCTAGAACAAACAGCTGATACACTAAGTTAACATAAATATCAAACCAGAAAGGACTTTATTTAGGAGCCAAATCCGGGCTGCCACAGTGAAAAGAGCATAATCTTAGCTACTCAACTATAGCATGAAATGGCCACTATTGTTCTTCTAGAAGAAAATCAAACAAACCAGAGACATCTTGGTTAGTAAAAGACAACCTTCTTATGTAAATGAAATCCCTCAAGCAGTCAAAAAAAAATCTTTTGATCATTGTTATTTGTTATTTTTGCAGCTCCAAAAATAAGCCAGTTCAAAAGCCTGGTTCCTCATAATTTGGAATTCTCATTCAGATTTGACCTAGTTGGGTAGAGTTGACCAAATCCAATACAATGAAGATAAATACAACAACAAAACACTCTGAAGGTGAGGAGAAATTAATTAGTGGCTGGTTGTGAATCTTTAGTCCTTAAGGCGAATTTTCAAGACAGAATGCCAATTTAGCTACTTACCTAGGAATGGGTCCTGGGCTGAAGACTGCTCTCTACCATCTCAGAAGCAGGAAAAAAGTACAACTTGCCTTCCCTGTTTTAAGTGAGCTGAAATTACAGAAAGCCTGACCCACATCATGACGGGAGCAGGAAAATTTGCCTTCCTTGTTGGAAGTGAGTTAAACTCCAAAATGAGGAGTTGTGCAGCAAAATAAACCTTAGATCTCAACCAAATTAGTGAAATCAGAGATTCCATGGAGGGAGAAGCTCCAGACATTGGCAAATTGTCTTTGAACAATAAAGACAATTTGAGCTTGAGCAACAAAGATAGCCCAGGCTGAGGAAGGAGACCCTTAATCCTCTTCAGCCTTCTGCATCGCATCTCAAAAGGAGAAGTTAGAAGTCAGTCAGAGGAGGGAATGATTGGCGTTGCTGGCAGAGTTAAGGATAAGACCGCTACTGCTAACCACAATCACATCTATAGATGATAGATATGGTAAGGTGGAATCTTTCCAGAAGGTATTGTTTTTACTTAAATACGATCAAACTCCCACGTAAGTCATTGACCCCACACCTACTTCATGGCTCAAAACCCTTTCAAGTGCAATTTCTAGAGTTGTCAGCCTTTAAAAGGGCAAGGATTTTCTTTGTCAAGGAGCTTGGTTGCTAGGCATCTATGTCACCGCAGCTCCCAGCCGAATAAAACACCACTTCCTTCCCAGTTCGGTGTTCAAGAGGTTTGTTTGCGACCCCTTCCTGCTTCAAGGCTGTTACCATGAACCCATAGGAGATTTGTCAAAGGCCACCTCCATTCAGAGTCCCTTCCACTGGTGGCCAATTTGTAAACTAAAAAGAACTAAGACAGGTCTCAATCAGTTTTGAAGTTTATTTTGGCAGAACTAAGTACATGCCCAGAAGAAAGGAAAACATAAATCATAGAAACAGTCTGTGGTCTGTGTCTTTCTTCAAAGATTATTTTGAGGGCTCCAATATTTAAAGCGAAAAAGTGTGCTAGAAGGAAAAGAGGGAAAGTATGGTTATTTTACTGAATCTATATGTTGCAAGAGAAAAGAGGCAGGTAGAAAAATAGTCAAGTATGTATTAGTCTCATGCTCAGTAAATCCACACTTTACATAAGATAAGGTGAACACAAAGCAGTTACCTGTGGAGATAGGTGGCCTTTTATTTTGAGCTATCTGCTTAGGAACAAAACAAAAGGCAATTTCTTGCATGACTCAGCTCTAGCTTAATTTTTCTTTTTGGCATAGTACATTGGAGTCCCGAGATTTTGTTTTTCTGTAACAAAAACAGTGCAAAGATTTCTCAAAGAACTTAGAATTACTATTTGACATGGAAATTTTATTACTGGGTACAAATTCAAATGAAAGTAAATTATTCTACCAAAAAAACCCACATTCATTTGCATGTTCATTACAGCACTACTCACAATAGCAAAAACATGGAATCAGCCTAGTTGCCCATCAACAGTGAATTGGATAAACAAAACAGAATACATATATACCATGGAATACTAAGCAGCTTTAGAAAAGAATAATATAATGTTCTTTGCAGCAACATGGATGCAACTAGAAGCCATTATTCTAAATGATTTAATGTAGGAACAGAAAACCAGATACCATATGTTCTCATTTATAAGTGGGAGCCAGACATTAGGTATTCATGGACATAAAAATGAAAATCATAGACACTAGGGACCACTACATACAGAAGGGAGAAAGGCAAGAGTCAAAATACTATTGGCTACTATGTTCATTACCTGGGTGATGCAATCAGTCATACTCCAAACCTCAGTATCACACAATAAACCCATTTAACAAATGTGCACATAAATCCCATGAATCTAAAATTAAGAAGTTTAAATTAAAATTAAGGTTTCCACAGAAAAGTATTCTGCTGTCAAATCTATCAAAGTTTCTATACATGCTATTTGTTTCTTTCCTTTTGCTGCTTTTAGAATCCTTTCTTTTTCCTTAAAGTTTGAGAGTTTATTAATTATATGCCTTAAGGAAGTCTTGTTTCGAAAGAAACTTCTTGGTGTTCTTTGACATTCTTTTACCTTGATATCTATGTATTTCTCTAGGTTTGGAAGAATCTCTGTTACTAGTTCTTTGAATAAGCTTTGTGTTCCAATCTGTCTCTCTCTGCATCCACTTTAAAGCCAACACTTCTTAGATGTGACCATTAAGACTATTTTATAAATCTTGTAGAAATATTTGTTTTGTATGTTTTTCTTTTCCTTCTTGAATTAAGTTGACTTTAATTTTTTATATTTCCATATATAGCTTGTTTTTAAGTTCACTAATTCTTTATTTTCCTTGATCAATTCTGCTTTTGTAGAACTCTGATATGGCGTTCATTCTGTCAACTGAATAATGCAGCTCTAGAATATTGTTGAGTTTCTCTGACAGATTTCTTAGTTCCTCCTCTGTGTTATCTTGAAGTTTGTTGAGATTCCTCAAAACAGCCATTTTGAATTTCCTATCTAAAAGATCACATGTCTTTAGTCTGACAAGGTCATGTGTTTCTGGATGTTCTTGATGCTTGTGGACATTCGTCTATGTCTGGACTTTGAAGAGGTAGGTATTAATTCCATTCATCAGAGTCTGAGATTGTTTTTACCCATCTTTCATGTGAGGGTTTTTCATAAATTCAAAGGGGGTTGAGTCTTGTGAATAAAGTCTGCCCTTACTACAGCCATTTCAGCACCAGAGATTGTCTTCAGCTCAGAAACTGTGTGGCTCTTGCAGACTATTAGATAAATGCTCTTGTTGGACTTGGGTAACATAAAGAAGAATTCCCAGGAAGACCAGGGAAAGTCTCTCACTCTCTTCCTTCTCTTCCACTTAATTGGAAATATCTCTTTAGGCTGGGCTTCCTGGTGTTGGGAAAGCAGTGACACAAGCACTCTTATGGCCACCGGATCTGAGACTGTCAATGGTCACACCTGAAGCCTAATAGAGTAGCACAGTACTTGGGCTTACCCAGTATCTATGGCCTCTACTGTCTGGCTGCCACAAATATTTATTCAAAACCCAAGATAACTTTAGTCAGCAGGTGGTGAACCCTGTTGGAACTGGGTCCATTTTATCAGGGCAGAGATTTCCTTCTAGCCCAAGGTGGGTCTAGAAATATTGTACAAATACAAATGAAACAAACAACAAAGTGAAAAGATAAACAAAAGAATGTGATAATATATGATCCAGCAATCCCACTGTAGGATATATATCCAAAAGAAAAAACATATCAAAGAGATATCTACACTCCAATGTTCATTGCAGCATTATTCACAAAAGCTAAGATATGGAATAAACTCAAGTGCTCACAGAAAGACAAATGAGTAAAGAAAATGCAGTGCATATACTCAATGGAATGTCATTTAATCATAGAAAATGATGGAATCCTGTCATTTTCAACAACACGAATAGAACTGGAGGATATCAGGTTAAGTTAAATAAGCTAGGCACAGAAAGACAAATATTGCATGTACTTGCTACGAGGTGGGAGCTAAAGAAATTGAACATATGTAGATATAGAGTACGATGATGGTTATCAATCACTGGAAAGGGAAGTGGAGAGGAGGATTAATGGGAGAATTGTTAATGGGTACAACAATATGGTTAGCTACAATGAATACTATTTAGTGTTTGGTAGTACAGTAAGGCAACTATAGTTAGCAATATTTATTGTATATTTAAAAGTAGCTAAAAGAGTGGAATTGGAATGTTCCTAACACAGAGAAATTATAAATAATTGAGATGATAAATATCCCACTTACCCTGATTTTGTCTTTACCCATTGTACTCTTTTATCAAAATATCACATGTACCCCATGAATATGTACAACTAATATGTATCTATAATAATAAAAACATAAAATTTAATAAAGAAAATAAGTGAAAAATGATTGGTAGTATAAGTAAACTTTAGCAGCCCAGAAAGTACTAATAAAAATTAATATAAACAATTTGTTAATCTGGAAACCTAGTTGAAATGGAAAAGTTTAAAATAAAAATTACAAACTTTGTTTTAAAAATATATAATGTAATTGCTCTACATCTATTAGAATGATCTGAATTCATATCCAGAGAACCTCTGAAAGAGACCACTCCTGATCAGATAGTTTTACTGAGGACTTATATCAAGCAATTTAAAATGAATTAATGTATGTTTAATACAAACATTTATGAGCATGTAAAGAAAGGGAACACTTCTCTATCAACATTAAGGCAAAACATGATCTCAATGCCAAAACCTGAGAAATAAAATATAAGAAATGAAAATTACAGCCTGTTATCTAATATGAGTATAGAGACAAAATTCTTCTACAAAATATAAGTAAATGAAATCGGCAATATATAAAAATAATCATATATCAAGACCAAGTGGCATTCATGGCCTGGGTGCAAAGTCAAGTTAACATTTTAAATTGATCAATGTAATTTACTATATTAACAAATAATGGAAAATCAGGTGAGCCTGACAATACATGCAAAAAATACACTTTTTCAATATTCATCATCTGTTCTGAATGAAAATTCTCAGAAAATCTAAAACTGAAAAATATTTTCAATATGATAACAGACATTTATAATGGACAAATAGATCAGAAGTGGTATGTGGTTACAGCTTTATTAGTTCTGCTTCTGGCCATAATGGAATATGAGGGATAAGATATGTCACCATCTCTCTGGAAACAAATAGGAAACTGTACAGTATATATGTGATAACAAATTTTCACATATTCATCAATTGGCAGTGCATAATAGTGATCTCTGTGAAAACAGAAACACTTGAAGTAAATACTATGATTGTCCAAACCTACTACCTAGACTGAGTCTCCAGGTCATGGGGCAGAGAATGTGGAACCCAGATAGAACCCAATGGTCTTCATGACCCGAAGAGAGAGTGCTTAGACCACGGAAAGCACAGGTTATCTACAATTAATAGATAAAATGCTGGATTGGTAGGACATGCATAATGATAAATCTCTGAAGATACATACAAGAATCTGCATGAGTACTTGTCTGGACCTGTACGTGGGGTAAATATAGGGGTTGGAAGAAGAAATATTAGAATTTTTTTGGAAAAATAATCCTTAGAGGTCACACAAGAATAGAAATTGTTAGAGCTCTCATCAGCCAAATGGAAAGGTATCAAAATGCATGATGATTCAGGCTGAGTTTTAAGTAGGCCCTTGCTTTAATAGTGGAAGCCAAATATCTTAGACTTAAGGCTGTTATGGACTCATTTTGAAAAGCTTAAAACAAGTGTAGAAATGAACAGATTAGTTACAAAGAACTTAATTTCTTTCCCATAAAAAATCCCAAATTATTTTTAAAAAGCAAAGTCATGCATCTAAATAATATAATATTTAATAAGTCTAAATTCAATAAAAAATTACTGGTCCTGCAAAGAAGCCATACAAAAATGTCACATAAATAGGAGAAAACAAGCCAATGGAAATAGACTAAGAAATCATAGTGATGTTGTAATCAATTGATGAAAATATTAAAACAGTTATATTCTATACATTTAAGAAGCATGTGTAAAACAAAAACCTGATGATGAAAAAGTAAGTGATAAGAAACTCTCAAGGCTCTAGAATAAAAATAAATGCAATATTTGAGTCAAAAATACCCACTATATTAACTAGGAGATGACTGATCACCACAGGGGAAAAAGATATCAGAGAAGTCAAAGATATCAGTAGAAAATCTCCAAAATGTATAAGTAGTAGAAAAAAATGGGGGAAAATGAACTAGTTTAAGTAACATGGCAAAAAATATTACATGTCCAAATATATGTGTTATCATAAAGTATAAGGAGAGGAAATATATTTGAAAACATAACAAAATACATTCAAATGTTGGTCAAAACAAGTTCTTAAAATTACATTGAAAAACATGAAGAAACCATCTGAGGCAAACTATAATCAAATTGCTGAAGATACTGAGGAGAAAATTTTAAATACAGACGGAGAAAGAAGATATTATATAAAGATTGCCATTTACACAAAAGAACAAAGATAATAACAATAGTAGAGTCACCTTAGAAATAATTCAATCCATCAGAGAATGTAATGACATTTTTAAAATAAAGAAAATCACTGTCAACCTAGAAATAGATACCCAACAAAGCCAGCATTCAGAAATTAAAGATAAATGTTTTTCAGACAAAAGTTAAAGTATTAGTAATCACCAGATCTGTATACACACACACACACACACACACACACACACACACACAAACAGAGAAATGTTAATAAAATGTTCAGGAAAATGTAATATCATACATGTGGAAATCTGAGAATTCATAAAATATAAATAGTACTAGAAACTATATATAAAAATATAGAAATAAAAAGACTTGTGAGGTGTAGGTATAAAATACTTTCATTTTAAAGACCTCGGAGAGATCCAAGATGGCTGATTAGCAACAGCTCAGGAATGTAGCTCCCAGTGAAAGCGCAGAGAACGAGTGGATGCCGCACTTTCTGACGAATTTTTGTTGCCCACAGACCGGGAGATACCCGGCAGAGGAGCCACACGGGTCGCCAGTGTGACTCTTTTGGCCAGCGCGGCCATTTTGCCGGCGCCCCAGCGTGGCGCTTCCCCGTGCGGAGCATACGGGACGGACGGGCTCGGCTGGTCCCATCCCCACAAGGAAAACAGCAATTGGAAGCGCTGAGGACTGAGAGTTTCGCAGCAAGCACAGCGAACCCAGGAAGGTCTGGCTCTGTGGGGAAGGGGCGTTGGCGAAAGGAAAACTAAGAAACAGAAAAGCTTCATCGCTGGGCGGAGAGAGATCCAAGATGGCCACGTAGCAGCAGCTCAGGACTGTAGCTCCCAGTGAAAGCGCAGAGAGCGAGTGGACACCGCAATTGCAGACAAATTTTTGATGCCCACAGACTGGGAGGTTCCCGGCGAAGGAGCCACATGGGTCACCAGCGCAACTCTTTTGGCCAGCGCGGTGCTTCTCGGTGCGGAGTGTACGGGACTGGGTGCCCTTTTAGGCGGGCTCGGCCGGTCCCATCCCCACAAGGAGAACAGCAATTGGAAGCGCTGAGGACTGAGAACAAGCACAGCTGAACCCGGGAAGGCCCAGCTCTGTAGGGAAGGGGCGCCCCCCGAAGGAAAACTAAGAAACAGAAAAAACTTCATCACCAACAAGCCAGACGTCCACTCAGAGACCCAATCTGAAAGTCGGCAATTACAAAGACGACAGGTGGAT
>PVKP010047904.1:0-14779 GCA_004027715.1 Plecturocebus donacophilus | reverse complement strand
GGATTCAACTTTGCAGACACCAGCACATGATCCCTTACCAGGCAGATTTCCAACTTTAAAATTCTCCATCTTCTTTCTGCAGCAACTCACATTTTCAGGCACCAGCCTCTGCATTCATTGGGCTCGGCTCCTATGGCAAAAGTGCAACCACCTTAGTGTCTCCAGGTCATCTACCAAGGCGAGGGCCTTGCCTCTGAGCTCTTGTTTTCAAAAGTTTGGGCTCTTGTTCCACATAGCAGTAATGAGCACAAAAATAAGTCTTCTTCCACCCCACCTCCACTGTTCTCTTATTACTACAACATAATGAAAAGTCATGCCTGAGTTGGGAATTTGAGGGGAGACTTGTGCAGTCAATTATCCAATACTGTGATAGCAAAGTTCAAAAGAAACCGAGTTCCCTTGTAAAAGAAAATTTGCCAACAGAGGAGATTGTATTGTGTAATGGTTTGAAATATTCTGTAGTCTGATTGCCTAGGTTCAATCTTTTACCTTGTCATAGCTGTGTGGCTCTTGAAAACTACTGAACTACACTGGATATCAATTACCATATAGGAAAAAGAAGTACTGGTAATAGTACCTGTCTCTAGATTCATTGTTTTTATTAAGCGATTAATGAATATGACACTTGTAGGAAAGTAAGAGGCATATGAAAGAATTAAGTAATTATTAGCTATCATTATTAATTTATAGTTTAAAAAAGTAGGTATTCAGAAGATCCATATATTAGATGATTCTGATGCTCATTTACAAAATTCATATTTTTATATTTACTTCTTGCATTACATATGAGGCTAGGTCAACAAGCAAAGTTATATGTTTGCTTGTTTATTTAATGCTGGGCAATCAGAAGAAAATTTTCAATGAAGGTACACCGATCAATTCAACTTTAAAGTTAAGTATCAAACTTACCTCCTGTAAAAAATGTTCCTCAACTTTTCAAACAGAATGAATCATTTTCTATTTTGTGCCTCTATCACACACAATTTTCTTGTTAGTCTAATGATTACAGAGGTAATCACCCCCAAAGAAACACAATATGATGTCTTGTCTCTGTAAGCTAATTAGATTAGAAAAAGTATTTTATTGATATTTAAATATCAAGCAATTAAAATATGAGTGTCTGTGCAAAAGTGAGTCGAGAAATGTGTGTTATTGACGTCCCATTCTCTAGAGGTGTTTCCACAGAAGCTGAGTACATTGCCTCCTATATGTTAAAGTAATGAAGAGCTCCTCTTTGGAGCCTGACTATGCAGATTTATACCCTAGCATTGTCTCTTCCTTGCTGTGTTCTTGAACGAATTTAACCTCTGGCATCTCAATTTCCTCATCTGTAAAATGAGGAGAGTAATAATACATAGAATTGCTTTGACGATTAAATGGTTATACATAAAGACCATTAGGAGCAGTAATTGATAGTGTGAGTTCTGAATACAAGTTTGCTATTTCCCAGAGGCTCTGGAGATGGAATTTCTGCCTGTGTGGGCCATTTTGTTTCATATTTGGCAAGAATCTTAGAAACCATTAAGTGTATGTTTATATGAAAAATTTTTGGCTTGGATGAACTTTTAACCTTTTAATTGTTTATTGTCACAAAACAATTCTGTGGAAATGAGCAAATTTCTACTTCTAGTTCACGACTGACCATTACAACTACATGACTGCACTAGCTCTTGTTTAAGGGACATGAGATGTTCAGAGTGGCATGAACTGAGAAAAGTATCTCTCATTTCCTTGTGAGATTATATATAATATAGTAGAGTGAAAAACATAGGATTACATAATACGTAAATAACTTCAACATTTAATATGCAAAACTGAATTACAGAAGGCAATGGCTAAAGAATACTTTTTTGAACTTTGATATGGAAATGATACATATTTTAAACTAAATTATCCTTATTTATGGAAAACAGCATGTGGAAAAATACACTACTATAATTTCCTTTCTCTCTCTCTCTTTCTCCCTTTCTTTTTTTCTTTCTTTCCTTCTTTCTTTCTTTTCTTTCTTTCTCTTTCTGTTTCTTTCTTTCCTTCTCTTTCTTTCTTTCTCTTTCTCTCGCTCTCTCTCTTTTTGAGGGAGTCTCTCTCTGTTGCCCGAGTGCAGTGGCATGACCTTGGCTCGCTGCAACCTTCACCTGCTGGGTTCAAGCTCTTCCCATCTCAGCCTCCCGAGTAGCCAGGATTACAGGCACCTGCCACCATGCCCTGCTAATTTTTATGTTTTTGGTAGAGATGGGGTTTCACCATGTTGGCCAGGCTGGTCTTGAACTCCTGACCTCCAGTTATCTCCTGCCTTGGACTCCCAAAGCGCTGGGATCACAGGCGTGAGCCAGCATGCCCTGCCACCACCATGAATTTCTGTTTTTCCCAAGACGCAGACTGGATAGAATCATCTTTAATTTCATTCAAATAGAAACCATGTTACTTAAAATATATTACATCTCGTTAAAACCGTCCCTGTGATAGGAAACCACCTTCACCGTGTGGTGATCCCACCCCACCCCTGGAGGATCACCCACTGTGATGTGCAGAAAACGCATGGGACGTGGGGGCAGAAGCAGCAGGGCTTCTTATGAAACATACCAAGCACCTTGCCGTGCCTTTCCCACTCCAGAGACGGTTTAATTAGAGTCACTCAGGAATCTTGGTTTCTGTTATGTGAACACACAGGAGAGACTCTGGAGCTAGTGTCCACACCCTCTGTAGGAGCACGTGGAGCTCAGTGTCAGTCCCTGTCTCACAAGGCAGCAGTGGGAGCAACTTCTGGGGCAACGCTCCTTGCTTCTTCCCTTTCCCCCTCTCCCTTAGTATCAGAATAAAGGTGATGTTCTAAAGGAGAAGGCGTGGCTGCAGGGTCTTTCTTAGGGAACCAGAGACTCTCTGCATGTCAATACTAATTAGGTAAAACCAACAGTGGAAGAGAGAAATGCCTGATATGTCTGAAGTGTAGCCTTTCCGGGGTTGTGGGCCAGAATGATCAGTGTTGCAAGCAGGAGAACATAAGACAGAAAGCATCTTGACCTCCTTAGCAGGAGCCAGTAAAAGCCCCATAGCAGGCCGGGCATAGTGGCCCATGCCTGTAATCACAGCACTTTGGGAAGCCGAGGCAGGCAGATAACCTGAGGTCAGGAGTTCGAGACCAGCCTGGCTAACATGGTGAAACCCCATCTCTACTAAAAATGCAAAAAATTAGCTGGATGTGGTGACAGGAGCCTGCAGTCCCAGTTACTCGGGAGACTGAGGTAGGAGAATTTCCAGAACCTGGGAGGTGAAGGTTGCAGTGAGCTGAGATGGCACCATTGAACTACTGCCTGGTCAAAGAGCTAGACTCCATCTCGAAAAAAAAAAAAAAAAGATCCTTAGCAATTTGCTTACCTATACTAGTAATACATTATAGCTTCCTAACACTTCGGCACCATATTCCATTCAGGACTCACAGTAAGTATCCTTGTGAATAAGTCAGGGCTAGTGTTGTCATGTTTATTTTGCAGACATAAAATGTGACTTGCCTAAGGTCACAAAGCTGAAAGATGTCCAAATGGAACCCATGTCTTGGTCTCTTGACTCTCAGGTTAGAGATTTCTTTACCACATTCAACTCTAAGAAGGTGAAGGTCTTTCTGGTTATCCCTTAAAACCTAAACACAGGCCAGGCATGGTGGATCATGCCTACAATTCCAGCACTTTGGGAGGCTGAGGAAGGAGGATCACCTGGAGTCAGGTGTTCGAGACCAGCCTGGCCAACAGGGTGAAACCCTCTCTCCACTAAAAATACAAAAATTAGCCAGTGTGGTGGTGGCAGGCACCTGTAATTACCAACTACTCAGGAGACTGAGGCAGGAGAATCGCTTGAACCAGGAGGCAGAGGTTGCAGTGAGCTGAGATTGCGCCACTACACTCCAGCCTGGGCCACAGAGCAAGACTCCATCTTAGAAAAAACAAAAAGAAAAACAAAACTTACATGCATGTGCACACACATATATGTATTTGGCAGGTATATATGCATGGTGCATATATACTTTTTCGTTATAAAATTATATGTCCTCATTGCAGAAACATGAACAGGAGCATAAAGAAGAAAATGTGTCCTGCCTGATAAATACTGCTATCATTGACGTTTGGTACATTTTCTGTGGAATCTAGTGAAAGTTTGCTGTAAGCAGGAAGATTTCAGTTGATTTCACTGAGTTAGGGTGTATTTAAGAAATGATATTAAAATAGTTTTTAGAAGTTTGGCTTTAAGTAGTGTATAGCTACATTTCCTTCCCCAAACCTACTTGGGTATACTCATGTAAAGTTCTGTGTACTTAAAAGAGCTCAGAGCTTCTTCAGGGCTGAGGTTTTCATAAATTCAAAGTGCTTGCTAATTCCACACCCATGAGACCATGGTACTTTTTCTCCCCCACCTCTCAACTTGTATAACATACCTGATTTCTGGCTGACCATTAACAATCTCATGAGTTCCTGCCCAGTCATTTCACTTCCTCCCCTTTCCCTTCCAAAATTATTTTTTCCTCCCACTTAGTTTACTCCAAAAAGAGCAAAAAGAACAAAGATGAGAGTCATCAAAAATTTTTTCTCCCACTGTTAACCAACTAATTGTGTGACCATCGATAAGTTATGTCACCCTTCTGTGCCTCAGTGTTGTCATCTTTAAAATGAAGAGCTTAGCTTTGATAATCTCTAAGTTCCTCTCAGGCTATAGTTTTTTAGGATTCCATTACTAAATATGTTCATGCCAGAGTGTGAGTGCCCATAATGTGGATCTTGCAGAAGTTTTGTTTCAAAGGTGAACTCCTCTTATTAGCTCAGGTTAATTTATTCATACATTCATTCATTCTTTTATATATTTATTTAACATATATTTGCTAAGTATCTACTAAAAGCTGGAACGTGGCTGGCTGCAGTGGCTCATGCCTGTAATTCCAGAACATTAGGAGGCCAAATCATATCTTTCATAATCATATGGAATCACAGGCATAAGCCACCACAGGCTGCATCCCAGCACTTTGGGAGGGATGCTGTAATCCCAGCACTCTTGGGAGGCCAAATTGCTGGGATTATCATATATTCCAATGATAAGATACAGACATAACTTGAGCTCAGGAATTCAAGACCAGCCTGGGCAACATAGCAAGACCCTGTCTCTACAAAAAATACAAAAATTGGCCAAGAATGTTGGTGAACAGCTGTAGTCTCAGCTACTTAGGTGGCTGAGGTGGAAGGATCACTTAGGTTTGGGAGATCAGGGCTGCGTGAGCCGAGATCATGCCACTGCACTCCAGCCTGGGTAATGGAGTAAGAACTTGTCTCAAAAAAAAAAACAAAAACAAAAAAACCCTGGGATGCATAAATCTGGTAAACAATATAGTCTCTGACTTCAAGAAGCTTATCATGTAAAAACAAAAAAATAATAAATAATAAAAGAAACTTATCATGTGATGAGAATACAGACAGGTAAACATGTAATTATGAAAAAGTCTCACATTAACATAGGGAAAGTATAGGAGTCTATTAGCCCTGCTTAAAGCAGTTTAGAGTAGGTCTCATCTAAAGAAAGGTTTGATTATGGTTATAAATCAAGCAAGATTGATTATAGCTTATGCATTTTTATTTATTGAATTTCATCATTTTATTCCAATGATAAGATGCAGATTATAGAACTTCTATAATTTTTAATATTTACACATAATTACCTTTTGTTGTTTTCCTACAAGAAATGCACAGATATTTTGAGGTCTTTTGTATTGCATTATTGATAAAGCATTGCATAGTATTAATTCGTGGCTTTGTTATAAAGGGTAGTGACAGGAATATATGCAGATGTCTCTGCTATGATAAAATGTGCTCTTGTTGGGTTACATTAACCTTCCTTCAAAAGGGATTTCTGGGTTGTAGTTCTTACAGTCTTTAGGAAATTCATTAAATCAGTGCCTCCAGTTCCTTTGTTTTCCTGTTCTGAAGGCTCTTTGGAGGTATTGTTCTTTGTTTTCTGGCTTGCAGGAATCAGGATGTACTTAGTTACAATTTGCAGATGGTAGTTCCTCAGATCGACCAAAGCTTTCACACAGGCATCATAAGCTTCCTGCAGACCGGTATCACCTTTTGAAAGGACAAACTCACGGACTGAGGGATTTGACTCTAATGAGCACAGAAAGTTCCTGTGAGCTGGTGGCATATACGTTCTCATGTCCTGGAGGAACTGAGCAGCAGATCCTATAGGAACAAGAGAAAGATGAGGAAATGAGGAGGTCACAGCGTTCCCCAGTCCAGGAGAGAAAGGCAGAGTGAGGTCAGAGTGGACAGGAGATCACCAACACAGCAGTCATTGAGGTCAAGGTCATTCAATTTGAAGGCTAATGTTTGGCTATTAGTCTTGCTACTATAGCAATCATAATTGTTGTAAAATATTATTAATTTTGAAAACTGGATGAACTAAATTCATTTTCTCACAATAAATATTTTTGTTTGCACTTTCTTTTCTTTTCTTTCTTTTTTTTTTTTTGAGACAGAGATTCGCTCTTGTTGCCCAGGCTGGAGTGCAATGGCAATCTCAGCTCATCACAACCTCTGCCTCCCCGGTTCAAGCAGTCCTCCTGCCTCAGCCTCCTGAGTAGCTGGGATTACAGGCACACACCACCACGCCTGGCTAATTTTGTATTTTTAGTAGAGACTGGGGTTTCTCCATGTTGTTCAGGCTGATCTTGAACTCCTGACTTCAGGTGATCCACCAGCATCAGCCTCCCAAAGTGCTGGGATTACAGGCATGAGCTACTGTGCCCAGCCTTTGTTTGCACTTTCTTCCTCACTTTTCTATTGTAAGAAGCTGATGTTATAGACAAGGGCATATATAATCTGCATTTGACAGATCATGACTGAGTCTTAAGAGAGTTTAAGAGATTGTGTTTAGATGAATGTTCAGCAATAGCAAAGATATGGAATGAACCCAGGTTTCCATCAATGGTGGATGGGACTTATTTTTAAAAGTAAGTGCTTAAGTTAAGAAAAACACATGTTTGGGCCAGGTGCGGTGGCTCACACCTGTGATCCCAGCACTTTGGGAGGCCGAGGTGGGTGGATCATGAGGTCAGGAGTTCGAGACCAGCCTGACCAACATGGTGAAACCCTGTCTCTACTAAAAAGACAAAAATTAGCCAGGCGTGATGGTGTATGCCCATAATCCCAGCTACTCAGGAGGCTGAGGCCGGACAATCGCTTGAACCTGGGAAACAGAGGTTGTGGTGAGCTGAGATCACACCACTGCACTCTAGCCTGGGTGACAGAGTGAGACTCCATCTCAAAAAAATAAAAAGGAAAGGAAAAAAAAGAAAAACACGTGTTTTTACTTAGCCTGATGCTTTCCCTTTTGACTATTAAACAGTAGTTTAACAAAGCAGAGAATATTAGAAAGAAGTTCTTTTTGGAGCTTATTCCTCTCCTCCAGCTGTGCCCTTAGAAGGCATATAATGAATGTGGTACATCTTTAAACTTTGGTGCAGGCATTGCTTTCGGTGGCTGGGGCCACAAGACAGCTGAACAAGAGCAAGGCCCAGACCCTGCTTGCCACTGAGGTCTTGAGCTCCCCTTAACAGCCCTGTCTTATTTGATCAGACTGTCTCTTTCTGAGTCTGATCATACATTTTCTGAACATGTGATACTGACTTCACCAAAGTCAACGGGTCTTTATATACGTGTTCAGATATCAAGATGAAGCTTGGGTGTGAGGTAAGCTCTGCCACTTTTTTATTGTTTATTTTTATTTTGAGACAGAGTTTCACGCTTTCGCCGCTGGAGTGAAGTGGTGTCATCTCGGATCACTGCAACCTCTGCCCACTGCAACCTCTGTCCACTGCAACCTCTGTCCACTGCAACCTCTGCCCACCGGATTTAAGCAAGCCTCCTGAGTAGCTGGGATTACAAGCAGCACCACCACGATCAGCTAATATTTGTATTTTTAGTAGAGATGAGGTTTCACCGTGTAGGCCAGGCTGGTCTTGAACTCCGGACCTCAGGTGATCCATCTGCCTTGACCTCCCAAAGTGCTAGGATTACAAGCTTGAGTCACCGCGCCCAGTCAGCTCTGCGACTTTCTAGCTGGTTCAGAAGGAACCAGTCACTGACCCCCATAAAGTTTATGCATCTTCATTTTTAAAATGGGATGATGGCAACCAAATCCCTACTTGCCTGATTCTGCTAAAACCATCAGATAAGCTCAGATGAAATGATGATGGGAAGGTGCTTTGTAGGTATCCAAATACAATTGTGTTCACGTAAGAGATGATTACTTCTTGTTATTGTCCACTCACCTCCACCAGCCCTCTGCGGGATACCCAGGAGAACGTCAAAGCACTGAAAGACGCTGCTTTGGCCTGCACTGCCCCCTGCAAACTGCTTTGCCTCTTTCCAGAACCCATCATACATCAGACCTTCTGATAGCTGGGGGTTGCCTTTCCAGCTATGAGAGGAAAGAAAGAAAAAAGGAAAAATCATTCTTTATATTAATTGCTAATTTTTAGGTATCAAACCTTGCACTAGTGGTGACTAGAAGGTGACAAAAGATGGATTTCATGATCCTTCTTTCACGCCCCCTTCCCCCTGCTCATTTTCATGCATGAGAATAATAAATAATATAATCCTGAGCAAATTTAGCATAAATATTCTAGGACTGGAACCTTACCTTGGCACCAGCACAGATCATTCCGCTCTTTTTAAAGTGACTAGCTTTCCTGTTTTCCCTCTCCCCTTCCCTCCCCACCACTGTACATTCCTGGCCAAGTAATAACAGAAAGAACAGTCTAGTCTTTTTCTACCACACGAATTTTTGGATATAAATTGTTAGCCAAACCCAGTGGATATTAGGGACCATCCAAGGGAATTCGGTGGTGGTCTTTGTTAAGTGAGAGCAAACAAATTCAAATGTAAGACTACATACCCAGCCAAATATATGCGAAGAACATTGAAAAATACTTGCGGGTCCACGTGCTCTGTAAAAAGATGGAATGTGTTTAATTAAGCAGCTTCAGAGGTACACAGGGAAATCAAGATGTTGTGTACAACTGATAGCAGATTTCGGCAGAGGCTGCAGGAAAGGCATTAGGTCAGTATGTGCAAAACAAAGCCCCTGCAGATAAGCGTTCACTTTCCTGCCCTCTTCCAGGAGGCCAGTTAAACTGTAAATATTTATTTAGCATAACTTTATGTGCTTACTGATGCAACAGATAAACTGTTCACATAGAAAGGAACAAACCAAAGACAAAAAATGAACCAAACCAAAATAAAAACCCAGAAACTAGATCTATCTTTTAAAATTTAAAAAATTGTTTGGAGACAGGATCTCACTTCATCACTTAGGCTGGAATGTAATGACCAAAGCTCACGGCAGCCCCAACTCCTGGGCTCAAGCAATCTTCCCACCTCAGCCTCCCAAGTAGCTGAACTACAGGTATGAGCCACCACACTCAACCTCCTACCCTACTTGATTTGAAAATCTAGCTTCTTGCCAAGGACCAAATAGCAATTACTCAAAACCCAGAGATAAACAATCAGATATTGGTTGAGTCTGCTCAGTAGGGCAGAATTTCCTATTGCAAATTACTGCTTACGCACTATTTTTGTGTGTTTTTTTGGGGGTAGTTTTTTTAATTGCTAATTTCACAAGTTTTCAGCTCAATGAAAAACTTCCCCCTCCACCGGCAGTACATTCCTGGCCAAGTAATAACAGAGAGAACAGAAAGCTGACTTTTCTGCTGTTTCTTAATTTGTGAAAAAGCAGAATTAGGAAAGAGTTCTTATCAAGCAGAAGCTATGTTTTTTCGGAACTCAGCCAGTTTTTCTAAGGTTTTTAGTGGGAGGTAAGGAAGTTCCTTAGAGTTAAATAGACCAGCCTGGAACTCTGGCTTTACTATTTACTGCCTGTGGAATCTGGTCATTTACCCTGTCTTTCTCAATTTAGATTACTTTATTTGTAAAATGAAGGTAATAAAACCTACCACATAGAAAGTGTAATGGTTTAGTAAGATAAAATACCTAAAGTGAAAACATGCTAAGTGATAGTTGCTTTTTGCTTCCCCTTTTCAACTATTTTACACTTGGAACATTTAACTTGTCAGGCTAGACTGTTGCACGGCATACAACACTTGCCATGGATTTGGTGAAACGCTTGAAGGGCTTTCTCCAGGCAAGAAGCTATTTTCAACAGCGCCTTTCGCAAAGTGTCCAGTTCTTGCATTCGCATTGCCTTGAATATAGTAGGAATTTCCTAAAAAAAAAAAAAATAGACAAGCATTTAAGGTTTTCTAAAGCTAAACATTGACATAAAACAAAATTCTTCCATCTTTGTCTTTTTTTTTTTTTTTTTTTTGAGACAGACTCTTGCTCTGTTGCCCAAGCTGGAGTGCAATGGCACAATCTCAGCTCACCTCAACCTCTGCTTCTCTAGGCTCAAGTGATTCTTGTGCCTCGGGCTCCGAGTAGCTGGGATTTTACAGGTGCATGCCAACATGCCCGGCTAATTTTTATATTTTTAGTAGAGACGGGGTTTCACCACATTGGCCAGGCTGGTCTCCAACTCTTCACTTAAGTGACCTGCCCACCTCAGCCTCCCAAAGTGCTGGGATTATAGGCGTGAGCCACCATACCTGGGCAAATTCTCCGGTCCTAATCCATAAATCTAATTTGGGATTTTTACATTGCTTTCCTGGGCTGGACACCCTAGTTGACTAATTTTCTTATGTTTCTAGAAGCTTGGATTTGTTTTTATTCACATAGCATTTAATTTAGAGGTGTTTATATAGTTGTATATGTTTCGTTTCTGTTTTTGATAATCAAAACTATTGAATTTATGACACTGCGTATCATAGTTCCAAAGCCATATTTCATTGAAAATTTTTATTTCCTACAGAGGTTTCATGTTGGATTTTAAGTGTATGGCTCTGAGATTTTATATTTTAGGTAATACACAAATATAAATAATTGATCCTCTATTCACAATTAAATGATCTCATGTTGTATTTGTTAAGGATAAAGTTAACTCATGCTTAGTATAGTTTGGGCTCCTAAGTGATTGCTCTGCTTATGTAAATTGATGTATACATTTTGAAGTGAGGATAGACATACTTTGATTGCAGAAGCTGCTTCTATTTCCACCAATAGAGAGACCAGGAAGAATCCTTTACTGCAGTCTGTATGACGAAATGAGAACAAAACATCCATGTTCCTAAGGAAATCAGGTAAGAAAGGCAAGAAATTTAGCAAAAATGGTGTTTTTTTTGACATTTTAATTGATTCTATTTTCAACATAACTTTATGAGAGAGGTGTGGCTGGCCTTACTATCTCCATTATATAGTCGAGAATGTTAAGACTCAGTTGTTAGGCCCATTGTCTAAGATCATATAATTAATAGTAAACAGACTAAATTGAGACCTAAAATTTCATATTAGAACTCAGAACTAGGGCTGGGCATGGTGGCTCACACCTGTAATCCCAGCACTTTGGGAGGCCGAGATGGGTGGATCACCTGAGGTCAGGAGTTCGAGACCAGTTTGGCCAATGTGGTGAAACCCCGTGTCTACTAAGAATACAAAAATTAACTGGGCAAGGTCGTGGGCACCTGTAATCCCAGCTACACAGGAAGCTAAGGCAGGAGAATCAGTTGAACCCAGGAGGCAGAGGTTGCAATGAGCCAAGATCGCTGGCTCCATTGCATTTCAGCCTGGGCAACAAGAGTGAGACTCCATCTCAAAAACAAAAAACAAAAAACACTCAGACCTAGAAATTCTCAAACTAGTTCTGTTCCTGTTAACTTTTCACAGGCATTTATATTACCATACATATATACTCAATGTTTACAGAGCTATCTGTGAGGTAGAATTTTAAGAGGTAACCTTTTGTTTAAATAATTACATTCATATTCTTATTTTAATTTGTGAGCCTAATTCTCAGTGGTTTATCTACTTTACAAAGGGGTTGACTGTGAAATTCAAATAACTAATTAGACCCTGTTTTTCTCTTCAACTGAAGTTTTGACATTGGTGAAAACATGATCTTAGTATCTGTATATCTATGAGTTTTGTGGTGGTTAAATTCATGGTATCTGAAGCCAGACCACCTCTGCAACTTACCTGCTGTGTGACCTTGAACAAGATACATTGTCTGCCTTGGTGTTCTCATCTGTAAAATGGGACTGACTGCTAATATCATCCTCCTGTTTAAAAGCCTTCCAGTTTCTCTCTTAAGATTCTGTTTTAACTCCTTATCGTAGCTAATAAAATCCTACATAATCTTATTTTTTTGGAAAAGGAGTCTTGCTCTGTCACCCAGGCTGGAGGGCAATGGCACGATCTTGGCTCACTGCCACCTCTGCCTTCCGAGTTTAAGCAATTCTCCTGCCTCAGCCTCCTGAGTAGCTGGGAGGAGGCGTGTGCCACCATGTTCCGCTTATTTTGTATTCTTAGTAGAGGAGGGGTTTCACCATGTTGGCCAGGCTGGTCTCGAATGCCTGACCTCAAATGATCCAACAGCCTCAGCCTCCCACAGTGCTGGGATTATAGGCATGAGCCACTGCACCCAGCCATCTTTAAAAAAAAATTATTAATCCTTTTCTCACACTGTTATTTTTATTATTTGTTATCAGTGACATTAGCCATCCTTCCGCTTTGATAATGCACCAAGATATTTGACACTGAAGGCCTCATTTTTGTTGTGTCTCTTGCTATGAATACCCGTACCTTTTTCCTCTAGCTAATTCCTAATTCACTCTTCAGGACTCAAATAACTTGCTTCAAGGGTTCCCCCATTACCCCTTTTATTTGGTTAGGGATCTCAATACTTTATCTTTTTACACCTTCTCTTAGTCATATGGCAGTTTACATAATTTTATATACTGCCTTTCCTCTCTGTTAGTCTAGCTTCACCAAGGCGAGTTTATACTGATGATATTTACCTTAGTTTTTCCAACTCTTAGCCTATGTTTCGTATATATTACAGGTCAGAAGTAGTAAGGATTGAGTCAAAAAGAAATTAGCATATGGTTACTTATAGACACTGGTAACTTGTTATAGACTAGGAGTTATTAAGTCATAGATACACAGATGTATGTACATTTTGTGTTTGCATAATAATCTCCTATAGATGTATTTGAGTAGCATTCTTGTATATATCTATAGCTATAATATCAAATAGACATAGTTGTAACACAATCATACATATAATTAAAAACTGCGATTGTTTGTTCTCTAAATAATCACCTCAATTATTTTTTGCCTGAATTCAGTTAATCATATAAAAAATGCATTTGGCTTTATTGATAAACCTACATTCAACTATAAATAACAGATAATTCTTACAATAAAACAAGAATCAGATACTTACTCATAAGTCAGAGGCCTTATGAAAGCAGCCATGAAGCAACGAGCCAATTGGAAGAGAGAAAGAAAATCAATTTAACATCAAATCATGATGAGTTGTTGCTATTTGATTGACTACTACTGATCTATCAGTGGTAAGACATAGACAGGTAAAAAGAAAAAGTCTTAAAAAATATTTTTTCAGTAGGCATTACAAACATTTATCTTAATAACTTACAAATGAATTAAATAATTAAATATGCAAAGAACTCACATGGACAGTCAAAACTAATTGTTTTATTTTTATTTCTTTTGAGACAGGGTCTCCCTCTGTCAGCCAGGCTGGAGCGCAGTGGCGTGAACATGGCTCACTGCAGCCTCAACTTCTTGGGCTCAAGCGATCCTCCTATCTTAACCCACCGTGTAGTTGGGACCACAGGCATATGCCACCATTCCTGGCTAACTTTTTTTTTTAACTAATGGTTAATAAGAAACTTGATAGCTCAAATTCTTTCATTTTGTGATATTCCCATTTGCAGAATATTCTTCTACCAGCACATGCCCAGAGGCATGGTCTTTGAGTCTCCCTTCCCTTTATTGTAGCAGATCTCATGCCTAAATGGGTAAAAATGGCCTACATTCCGAGCAGACTGCTCTGAAAGACCAGTCATTGCTGCCTGTTGCTAAAGATGTGTTGACTCTTAACCACAACTCGCTTCTTAAAAATTAAACAGATAGAATCTCAAAAACATACTAATCAAAAGAAGCCAGACACAAGACTCTGTACTCTACGGTTTCATTGATATGAAACCCAATAACAAAAACAATCTAATTTTTGATAAAGCAAGAATATATTTGTCTGTGGCAGGAAAGGGAGTTGAAAGAGGCACAAAGAAATTTTCTGAGGTGCTAAAAAATATTCTATATCTTGCTGAGAGTGGTGGGTATATGTATATACATAATAGTCAAATTCAAGCTGACCGCTTAAGATTTGCGCATTTTGCTGTGTTAACTATACACCTCTCACATATGTGTACATTTGTAGTTGTAGACACAGCAGTCCAATAAACCATACCCAGCAACAGAGAGGAAAACTGTGCTGCCCCAAATTAAGCCAATAAATAACTCCTGTTTTATTTAATTGGCACATACTCCAAAATTCCTGTTGTTACCACCATTTACATACTTGTTAGGATCCTTTTTCTTCCAGTTTGCCAAGACACAGTCTGCATAGACCAGAATAGGAGGCAGTTGCAGCTTCTCGGAGAGTTGGCAGTAGGGAACAGCAATATTTTTTGGCAAGACCTGATTAAAATACAGTGGTTAGTTTTTTGTTTTGTTTTGTTCTGTTTTGTTTTGTTTTGAGATGGAGTCTTGCTCTTGGCGCCCAAGCTGGAGTGCAGTGGTGGGATCTCAGCTCACTGCAACCTCCACCT
>PVKP010047903.1:0-14777 GCA_004027715.1 Plecturocebus donacophilus | reverse complement strand
CACTCTGTCACCCAGGATGGAGTGCAGTGGCACAATCTCGGCTCACGGCAACTTCCATCTCCCAGGTTCAAGAGATTCTCCTACCTCAGCCTCCCGAGTAGCTTGGACTATAGGCGCGCATCACCATGCCCCGGCAATTCTTGTATTTTTAGTAGAGATGGGGTTTTACCATGTTGGCCAGGCTGGTCTCGAACTCCTGACTTCAGGTGATCCATCCACCTTGGCCTCCCAAAGTGCTGGGATTACAGGCCTGAGCCACTGCACCTGGCCTTATTTTTCGAAAGTACTGGTCTGTGAAGAAACTGGTCTATACCATAGGCAGTTTGAGAAGTACTGCTCTAGAGGCCACAAAGTTATTAAACTAAAAATTATTGAAGTAGAGAGATAAAGTTGTGTTGTCTTGGCACATGTCCAGGGAGCAGGGGCTGAGGAATCAGATGGAAACTGCTGGGAACAGATCTAGGCCAATGGGGTGACATGGGATAGGGAAAAGACAGTAGAAATGAGCTTCTGAATTTTTACTGGGAAAGAAGAATGGGAGGAAAAAGACAGAATTCAGAGGAAGGCACCAGCCAGCTGGCAGACTTGTGTTCAGGGGGTATCTCTCCAAAGAGAACAGGTTTCCTTCAGCTTCAGCCAGCCCTCATTAACCTTAGAGCAGCAGCTGTTCTCTTTTTTTAGCTTATGGAAACATCTTAAGAATCTAATGAAAATTATGGACTATTTTCCTAGAAAAAATGTACATGGCCATAGTTTTGAATGCAATTTACAATTCTAGGAAATTCATATGGACTATTCATAAACCCTAAGTTAAGAACTCTAGAATTTAGCCAGGCGCGGTGGCTTATGCCTGTAATCCCAGCACTTTGGGAGGCTGAGGTGGGCAGATCACCTGAGGTAGGGAGTTTGAAACCAGCCTGGCCAACATGGCGATACCCCGTCTCTACTGAAAATACAAAAAAAAATTAGCCGGGCATGGTCGCGCATGCCTGTAATCCCAGCTACTCGGTAGGCTGAGGCAGGAGAATGGCTTAAACCTGTTGCAGTGAGCCGAGATCGCACCAATGCACTCCAGCCTGGGCAATAAGAGCGAAACTCTGTCTCAAAAAAAAAGCACTCTGGAATTTAAAAATTTCTGAAAGGATACAAAAGAAATTGATCATTGTGGTTGTCTGGGGAGGGAACAAGGAGGCAGGGGTTGTAGGGTAAGAGGAAAATATACTTTGCATCAAATACCCTTTTGTGTCAATAAACTTTTTACCAGGTACATAGTTTGTACCTGGTATCAGGTTACATACTAGGTACATAAATACTAAAAACAAATTAGTTGACCTTTAAGGTAAGATGTGATCATAGCTTAACATAAAGGAAAGGAGAAAGCCCACCTGTTCTACTAAATTACCTACTTTACTTTTTCAGAAATTCTTTCATTAAGAAACAAACATTTTCATTGCAAAGGGCAAGATCATCAAATATATAAATATAACTTGAATCACTGCTATGAATGAATTTCAGCCTAAACAGAAAGTATTATCAGGTCCTTTCTTCTCCTCACAATGATTCTGAAGCAAGCAAACACTGAACCTTAGAAGGGGGAATGCAGAAGGATATGCAGAAATGAACAGAAAGGAGAAACTGGGGAGGATGAAACACAGTTTGCTTATTTCACAACTGCTTGCAGTTTGCCTTCACTGGTGGACACAAAAAATACAAAATACTGTTCAAAGTGATTTTACATCCTAATAGATAATATATGTCAAAACCTGACTAGGAACTATGATTACAACCAACTTATGATGACTGTATACTCTCTGAGAAAGAATGAAATAGAGTTGGATTTTTCTTTCTCTCTTAATTGAAGAAACTAAAGTTTTTATAAAGTTAGGTGTTTCCTGGGTTCTGAAGGACAAACACAAAAGCTAATAATGAAGCCACATAATACATTCAACTTACTTGCAAAATATGTGGTCACATTTTGGGGAGACAGGTTCCTTGATCAACTCCAGACTAGTAGGGTAGGGGGAAAAAAGGAAAATAAATGAGGCTCAATAATTTATTTAAAAACAAATATATTCTTAGTAAAAACAAATATATTCTCATAATATATTCTTATGAGCTGTTATAACTGAATCAATATAAGGCTTCACGTTCATTCAGTAAATATGTATTAAATGTCTGCTGTGCCAGGAACTAAGAATACAGCAGAGAATATGATCCTTACCTTCAGTGAGCTTTCAAACATCAAAACAGAACTATATTGATCCCTTCAATACTCTATATTATCATCAGCATTGAAAAAATTAGTTGATAATAGTTCATACTAATTCATTTCCAGTAATGTATTTTTCTGCACTATCACTGTGGGTACACATCTAACATCTTACCTCTAAGCTCCATAAAGACAAAATTTTTTGCTTATATTTCTTTTGAATTCCTTCCTAGCATCTTTTTTTTTAGTATAAATGCCTTTTTAACTTAATATGGAAAATTTCAAGTAAATAAAATAATAAAATGAACTCTATGGACCATCACCCTGCTTCAACAATCATCAATTCATGGTCAATCTGTTTCATCCATATCCACTCCTACCCCAGATTATTTTGATTATTATTACTTTTAAGATGAGGTCTTGCTGTGTTGCCTAGGCTAGAGTGCAGTGGTACAAACACAGCATACTGCAGCCTTGAACTCCTGGGCTCAAGCAATCCTCCCAGCACTGGGATTACAGGCATGAGCCATCATACCAGACCCAAGGGTCTTTTTTTTTGAGATGGAGTTTCATTTTTTGTACCCCAGGCTGGAGTGCAATGGTGCGATCTCGCCTCACTGCAACCTCTGCCTCCTGGGTTCAAGTAATTCTCCTGCCTCAGCCTCCCAAGTAGTTGGAACTACAGGCACGCACCACCACACCCAGCTAATTTTTTGTATTTTTAGTAGAGACAGGGTTTCACTATGTTGGCCAGGCTGGTCTCAAACTCCTGACCTCAGGTGATCTGCCTGCCTCAACCTCCCAAAGTGCTGGGATTACAGGCATGAGCCACCACGCCCAGCCCCAAATTCTTCCTTTTCATTTTTAAAAATTAAGTCATTCGAACTGTAGTTTCCTACATTCTGGATTTTGCTGATTGTATAACCCCATAGTGAGGTTTAATGTGTTCCTCTAGCCTTATTTCCTGTAGACTTATAGGCTTAATCAAATTCAGGTTCAATTTTTTGGGAAGAACACTTTACAGATGATACTGTGTACTCCAGAAGGGGCATGATGTTTGTTATGAGATTACTTTGTAAAAACAGTGTAATAAGTACTGACTAAAGGAAATTTAGAAAATAATAAGCTTAAGGCTGGGCATGGTGCCTCATGCCTATAATGTTAGCACTTTGGGAGGCTGAGGTGAGCAGATCACCCGAGCTCAGGAGTTCCAGACCATCCTGGCCAAGAAGGTGAAACCCTGTCTCTACTAAAAATACAAAAATTAGCCAGGCGTGGTGGTGCATGCCTGTGGTCCCAGCTACTTAGGAGGCTAAGGTGGAAGGATCACTTGAACCCTGGAGGTAGAGGTTACAGAGTGAGCTAAGATCGTGCCACTGCACTCCAGTCTAGGTGACAGAGGAAGACTGTCTCAAAATAAAATAAGCTTAAAAAAAAAAAAAAAAAAAAACTTGAGAAAATACATCACCCAAGTTCCCATCCCTACCTGTCTATCTACAAAATCAAGGCCTTCCTGAGATTAATTCATTTATTATACTAATATAACAAGTATTTATTAAGTATCTATTACTATATTCAAGTACTATTCTAGGAGATATAAATATAGCAGTTTACAAAATAAAGCCTGCTCTCATAGAGCTCACATTCTAGTGTGGTAGACAGTTGATTCAGAATTAAAGAATATATGGGAATAAGTGTATCAAAGAGAAAAAGCAAGCAGGGTAATGGGAAGCAGGGAATACAATGTGTATATGGGGATGAGATGAGATGTACACAGGGTGAGTTAGGAAAGGCTTCATTGAGGTGAGACTGGAAAACAGCTTGATAATGTAAGAAACACACCACCTGGGGGAAGAGCATTCCAGCAAAGAGGGAGCAGGGAAGGCAAACCCTGAGCAGAACCATGCCTGTGTATGCAGGACATCAGACAGGTGAAGGTACTAAAATATAACCCAGGGGGATATAGTAGGAAAAGACCATCAGAAAGGTAGCTGGTAACTTCTAGTAGGAACCTGCAGGCTATTTTAAAGTCTTTATTTTGGTCTTTTTAATTTTTTTTTTTTTTTGAGATAGAGTCTCACTCTGCCACCCAGGCTGGATTACAGTGGCACTATCTTGGCTCACTGTAACCCCTGCCTCCTGGGTTCAAGCAGTTCTCCTACCTCAGCCTCCAAAAGTGCTGGGATTACGGGCGTGAGCCACCATGCCTGGCTGTCTTTTTAATTTGTAATGTTAGTTTTTATAGAGACAGGATTTCAGTATGTTGCCCATGCTGGTCTTGAATGCCTGGCCTCAAGCAATCTTCCTGCTTCAGCTTCCCAAAGTGTTGGGCTTACAGGTATGAGCTACCATACCCAGCCATCCTTTTGCTTTCTTCTGAATGTGAACTTTTTTGTGGGGCCTGGAGTGCAGTGGTGTGATCTTGGCTCACTGCAACCTCTGCCTCCTGGGTTCAAGTGATTTTAGTGCCCCAGCCTCCGGAGTAGCTGGAATTACAGGCACTTGCCTTCACGCCCAGCTTTTTTTTTTTTTTTTTTTTTTTAAGTAGAGATGGGGTTTCCATGTTGGCCGGGCTGGTCTTGAACTCCTGACCTCAGGTGATCTACCTGCCCCAGCCTCCCAAAGTGCTGGGATTACAGGCATGAGCCACCGAGTCCGGGTGAACCTCTCTTCTTAGTTCTGTCCCTCTAGAGAAGAACCCTTTTTTGGGGGTTCATTCTGCTCAGGCTGGAGTGCAGTGGTGTGATCTTGGTTTACTACAACCTCTGTCTCTCAGGGTGAAGTGATTCTTGTGCCTCAGCCTTCCGAGTAGCTGGGACTACAGGTGCATGCTGCTACATCCAGCTAATTTTTTTGTATTTTTGGAAGGGAAGAGGCTTTGCCACGTTGCCCAGGCTGGTCTTGAACTCCTGACCTCAAGTGATCTACCCACTTTGGCTTGGATTACAAGCGTGAGCCACTACACCTGACCCTAAATGTGAACTTTTGAAACAGATTTTTTTGGTAAAAGTCCAGGCAGGACATCAAAGAACAAGTAACCTGGTAGTGTGACAAGAATGTGGTTCTTTTCATTAAATATTTAACTTTTTAGAAAAGGATAAAAAGGGCCAGGTGCAGTGGCTCATACCTGTAATCCTAGCACTGTGGGAGGCTGAGGTGAGAGGATCACCTGAGGTCAGGAATTCGAGACCAGCCTGGCCAACATGGGGAAACCCTGTCTCTACCAAAACTACAAAAATTAGCCAGACATGGTAGCACACGCCTGTAGTCCTGGCTACTCAGGCGGCTCAGGCAGGAGAATCACTTGAACCTGGGAGGCAGAGGTTGCAGTGCGCTGAGATCATACCACTGCACTCCAGCCTGGGTGACAGAGTGAGATTCTCTCTCAAAAAAAGACCAAAAAAAAAAAAAGGTTACAAGAAAAGCTTGAGGACAGTAACCTTATTGTGAAGGGTTTGATAATACAACTCTTGTAATCATAGGGTTCCTGATGGAGCACAGGGCAGTGGAAAGAAAAACACTGAACTAAGTCAGAAGGCTGGGTTTCTACTACCAGTTGTGTATATAAGCAGAGCTACCTTGTGCTAACCACTCTACCTGAACCTCAGTTTTCTTCTGTGTCATTCACCCTGCCAGTCTTCTTGGGAAAATGCTTCCCAACCTGAGATGACTTGTACCCATGTTGGTATTATTACTGGGACCAAACATGACTTTAGAAAGAAAAATAACCTTGACAAAGAAAACTCTAATTTGTTACTAAATCACTATTTCTGAGCTAAGCTACATTTCAAAGAAATTCTCCGTAAAAGAAAAATTGGATTTAGTTACGATACCAGATGGCTTTCATTCTCACCACTGACTCAATTCTGAAATAATTATATTTCAGTATGGTAATTATAATCCAAGCTATATAAACACATTGTAAACACAAACTTTGAACAGATGAAAACTCCAATATGTAAAAAGGTAATGAATGTTGAAGGAAGAGTGTAAAAAGGGAATTGGAAAAAAATTAAAATGTTCCTCTTCTAGGTCCCGATGAGAGTAAATGTTTACTATAAAAATGATTCAAATATTTTAAACACTTTTCAAACCAGGCAATATTTTAGGCCTACTGTATATTTGCATTTTAAGCTTCCAATATGGGCAAGTGATTGGAAAAAGAAGCTAGGTTTAGGTTGAAAAATAACCCACTGGGGTACACATTTTAGCAAATTATTCTGAAAGTCAAAAATGTTACAGTCTATGTAAGAAGTTACAAAGAACTACCAATTATCAGAAATAGCTGCCAGTAGTGACTTAGAAACCAGCAGAAAAACTTTTAGTTCGAGCAACCTAAAAGAGGCTGAAAACCCACCCTATATCTACCACAAATAATACTGTTTCCAGTCATGATCAGGAATCGCATATTAAAACATAACTGCAAATTGTGCTATACTGGGTACTGTATTAAAAGGAAGTGAAGTACGATACCCATCCTAGAACCTTCCATAAAATGAGTCTAAAAAAACATTTAAAATTAACGTAGGCCAGGCGTGGTGGCTCATGGCTATAATCCCAGCACTTTGGAAAGCTGAGGTGGGCAGATCACGAGGTCAGGAGTTCCAGACCAGCCTGACCAACATGGTGAAACCACATCTCTACTAAAAATACAAAAATTAGCAGGGCATGGTGGCACATGCCTATAATCCCAGACACTCACGAGGCTGAGGCAGGAGAATTGCCTAAACCCAGGACATGGAGGTTGCAGCGAGCAGAGATCGTGCCATTGCACTCCAGCCTGGGTGACAGAGCGAGACTCTGTCTCAGAAAAAAAAAAAATTAATCTAACAGAAAACAGGAAAAAAGCAACGAAAAGCTAGAATACAGACAACCGTTGACTGAAAATAAAAATTTAGCATTAACTTTCATTCTTATATCTTTAATTTTTCTGTATCTGAGTTTTTAATTGATGGTTTAATTAGCCAGAACGAGAAAGAACATCCTATTTTTATGACTCTGTCCCATGGAAATGTAAACATAAATGGATCCAAATGCCACACTAGTGAGGATTTTTTTTGACCACTATGGTTATCATGAATAAGTTTTGCGCTTTTTCAAAAGCAGTTTTTTCCTACAATGTCATTTCCTGTTTCTCTGGCTCTGATTTTCAATAAACTGACAAATTATAAATCTTCTTTTCCTCTGATTTTATTTATTTATTCTTTTGAGATGGAGTTTCACTCATTACCCTGGAGCGCAATGTGGCAATCTTGGCTCACCACAACCTCTGTCTCCCAGGTTCAAGCGATTCTCCTGCCTCAGCTTCCCAAGTAGCTGTGATTACAGGCATGTGTCATCACACTGGCTAATTTTGTATTTTTAGTAGAGATGGGGTTTCTCCTTGTTGGTCAGGCTGGTCTTAAACTCCCAACCTCAGGTGACCCACCTGCCTCAGCCTCCCAAAGTGTTGGGATTACAGGCATCAGCCACCCCAACCTGGTCTTCCTCTTATTTTTGTTCAGCTAAAATGTTAACCGGCAAGGGAGAGGATGGCTGTTTATAAACCTTGTATCTCTCTAAAAACACAATTTGCATTTTCCTTAATCTGATTAACTTAACACCAAATATGAAAAACAACTTTCATAAAGAACAAAAGAAAATTTGCTTGAATTTACCCTTCTTTATCGAGGGTAAGAGGCAATAGGTACAACTTTTCAAGGTATTTTTTGAATGCTACTATTAACCATCACCGTATTTTATAAAATTAAACTATCAAAGAACTAATTTAGTTTAGTTTATCATTTAATTTATTCAACAAACGCTTATTGAGTGGCAACTAGGTCCCAAGTACTGTTCTAACTACTGAAGATACAGATGTATGTGAACAAAAAAAAGATCTCTGGCATCCTGGAGTTTACATTCTGTGGGAGTAGAGATAAAGGATGAATACATTACATAGAATGTCAGTAATAAGTGTTATGGAGAAGAAGCAGGAATGGAGGATAAAGTGTGTGTTGGGGGTATTGTAATTTTAAATAGCACTGTATGGAAATGAAAGGTGGTATTTCAATCAAAATTTTCAAACTGTGGCTGGATGCAGTGGCTCATGCCTGAAATCCCAGCACTTTGGGAGGCCAATGTGGGTAGATCACTTGAGGTCAGGAGTTTGAGACCAGCGTGGCCAACACAGCAAAATCCTATCTGTATAAAGAAATATAAAAATTAGCTGAGCACGGTGGTGCACACCTGTAGTCCCAGCTACTCTGGCGGCTGAGGTGGGAGGATCACTTGATCCTGGCAGGGTTGAGGCTGCAGTGAGCTCTGATAGCACCACTGCACTCCCGCCTCTCGACAGAACTCCTGCATAAAAAAAAACCTCTGCATTTCATTGTATGTAAATTATACCTCAATTCAAAAACAAAGTATGAATAGTACAGTCCCCTCTTCCTTTTATAGATGAAGAAAAACAAAGGCTCATTCAGAGTCAGACTTGCTAAAGGCTTTGATGACTTGCAGTATTCTTATTTAAATGTACACAGCCAGTTTCAGAAAAGCTTCTTCCAAAGACCTATCCCCTCAATGACACCAATCATCCATGATTTTTTTTTTTTTTTTTGAGATGGAGTCTAGCTCTGTCAAGGCTGGAGTTCAGTGGCGCAATCTCGGCTCACTGCAACCTCCACCTCCCAGATTCAAGCGATTCTCCTGCCTCAGCCTCCTGAGTAGCTGGGATAACAGGCACACACCACCATCCCCAGCTAATTTTTGTATTTTTAGTAGAGACAGGGTTTCACCACATTGGCCAGGATGGTCTTGATCTCCTGACCTCATGATCCACCCACCTTGGCCTCCCAAAGTGCTGGGATTACAGGTGTGAGCCACCTGTGCCCAGCCTCATCCATTTTCCCATTTCAAGTGACAGAGGTGGTTTTAGAGCTAGAAGAAAAGCCACAATGCCACTTAATCTAAACTAGATTCCTGCCCCAGTGCAGAATCAATAAAGACTGGGTCCCTGTCTTTCCTGGACCACAGGATTTGTGTTGAAGAGGAGAGGAGTGGGAGCAGCAGAGTGGATGAAGAACAAGGAGTCATTTTCTATATTTTTAAAGTTCTTCAGTTAAGAAAATCAGCAGTTCCAATAACCTGATCTTACTAGACAGGTCTTTTCCTCACTACTATGTAAGGTCAATTCTGTTCATTCGCACTGGAGGTAATCATACAGGAATTCTAAATTAATAACCTCATGTGTTGACTTACCAAATTGGACACTCTAAGGTTTTCTGCATAGCATTAAGGACATTTTGTACTTCTTCAACGCGAACAGCAGATAAATCCATTTCTTTCTGTTCCAATGAACTTTAACACATTAGAAAAACATATGTATTTATATTTTTAAAAGATTTACGAAATGACAACTTCATTTTTTTCACTTAAAAATAAGGTAAATTTAAGATTTGGAAGGTTTAAGAATAATATAAACCATAGAGCTAATGACAAAAGCCTTTATTTTTAAAGATTCTAGAAGTTGCTTTTTGTAATTAGACAACATAAATTCTGTATTTTTTCACATATCGCTTCTAACCCCTTGGGTCTTTTCCTTTCTCCAAGAAAGAGAAAGCCACAGGGGAGTGACTGACCGGGTAGGTGGTGGTAGCCTTAGCTTTCTTCAATGCTTCTGGCTGTTTTCTTCTTCTTGCATAAAACCGAAACCAACAATGACAAAACCAACACCAACCAACGCCTCCCCGCACCTAACCTTTCCCAGTGACCTGCTCTCTTCTCAGGATTCGCCTTAAGCACAACCCTGCCGGCAGCTTCTGTCACTACTGATGCTCCTCTACTTCCCTCTTGCGCTTTATCAATAGCACAAATGGATCCAGTTCTTAAGGGTTCTCCCTCCCACAAAATCCTGTCTCTTCCCCTTCTCAGACGTGTTCCTGCCACCTCTTCTTCCCCAGGTTCCTATCCTCTCATATATACCAGCCGGTGGGGTTTTTTTTGTTTGTTTTTTGAGACAGTGTCTCGCTCTGTCGCCCAAGCTGGAGTGCAATGGCGCGATCTCCACTCACTGCAACCTCTGCCTTCCGGGTTCAAGCAGTTCTCCTGCCTCAGCCTCCTAAGTAGCTGGGATTACAGGCGTGCACCACGACGCCCGGCTAATTTTTCTATTTTTAGTAGAGACGGGGTTTCTCCATGTTGGTCAGGCTGGTCTCGAACTCCGTGATCCGCTAACCTCAACCTCCCAAAGCGCTGGGATTACAGGCGTGAGGCACTGCCCCAGGCCACCAGCCACTGTTCTTATGGACACTTTGTTCCCCTCAAGGCACATTCCAGTTCCTATAACTAGGATTCCCCCTCAGACACACCATGCCCCCTTCCTTATACTCCGTGCTTCCCTCGCGACCTACAAACTGCCCCCCTCCCCAGGGTTCACAAAGCCTTAAGTCTCTCAGGTTCCACTGTCCCCCACCCCCAGCCTAAAGAATACCTATCTGTTCTACTTTGGAAATTCACTCTCGCCCGCCAGTCCCCCGTAGCATCCCTTGGGACCTTGTCCCTTTCCCGGGGTTCTGTTACCTTTACCCAGAGCAGAGCGTTCAGGCGTCCGGGACTCTTGGGGCCAGGGGCCCAGTTACCTGAGAAACCTCACGCCCAGTCCACCGTTCAGTCTCAGTGAGCTCACGCCGCGCGGTCGCAGTTTTAATTTATCTGTAATTCCCGCGCTTTTCCGTTGCCACGGAAACCAGCCGGCTAGCCAAGCGTCTCTCGAGGCTCTGGATTGGCCACCCCGTCTTCCCCCGAATGGCGTAAAAACAAAGAGACGGAAGGGGAAGAATTCTACCTGGGTTTGCCAGAAAGAGCCCGTCCTCTTTCTTCTACGCTAACACTTGCGGCTTACTACGTTGCAGTAATTGCTGTACGAAGGCCAGAATCGTTACCAGAGGCCTGAATGTGAGCGCAAGATAGTGTTCCAAGTAGTCGTTAGAAGAGTTTCCATTCCCCCACTCTTTCCGCTCCAATGGAGGTCTCCTGTTTAGGTAAATAAAAGGATTGTGGTGGGGGAGGAGGGTGGTGGAAGAGAAGAACTACGATTTCCACCATGCATTGCGGAAAGGCCTTCGCCACAGTGTTCTTGAAAACTGTAGTCTTATGGAGAGGACCATCCAATACCTAAGCCGGCACAATTCTCACGGAAATCCACTGGATAAATTGGAGACCTCCGAGCGCTTATACATGTCAACAGTTAGGATTGGAGTGTTGTTAGGTTTTTGTAGCTTGAGAGAGGAGACTAGGCCAAAAAAAAAAGGTACCAATAACTCCTAGGAAGACTACAATTCCCATCCAGCCCCACGAGTCCTCTAAGGTTAGTGGCCTGTGGGAACGCAGAGGCTACCGAATTTGCCTGGGGAAAGGGAAATCCGCTCTGACCCACGTCTGCGCACTCGTAGTTCCGCCCCTCAGCCCCAATGTTTATTATTGTTGTACGGATATAGGTTGCTTCTGCCCCGCCCCCGTCGACACAATCTCCACCAATCAATGGGGTGGTCGTTTTGAGGGATAAGTGGCAAGAGCCAATCATCTTGGCGGAAACTCAGAGAGCCCGGGACTAGTTACTGTCTTTATCCGCCATGTTAGATTCACCGCCACAGGGATAGCGGCAGAGCTGGTTGTGGACGGTCCTTGTGTTGGCCTCTGGCAGGCGCCCCACGGGGGCGGGAAGCTGGTAAGGAAGCAGCTGCGGTTACCTAGGGGTGGGGTCACGTCACAGTAAGAGGGTTTGGGGAAGTTCAAGGGAGGAATCCTGCAAAGAAGACGGGCACTTTTTCCGTGTCTCGGGACACCTAATCTGTTTAGTGACTGGATGAGAGGGCCCTTCTTGTTCAGAGGGACCGAGTGGGCGAAAAGCGCTGGAGAGTTGGAGGGTCTGTGGTTCAGAACATCCGGCTTCAACTGGTGGAGGGCCACGACTCCCCAGTAGAAAGAGGACCTAGGCAAAGAAATTGAGAGGGAGTCCTCGGGGTGGTGACGCTGACTTGGAAACATGGAGTGCTAGGAAACGATAACTGGAAGGCTAGGATGAAGTCTGCAAGTAAAAATATGACACTACCCACACATCCTTCTGATCCCATCCTTCGTTTTTCGAGACCCTCTTAAAGCGATATCTTTGGTTAGGGACCTTCGGTTTTGGAAAGGCACTGTTCTTCATTTTTGTCAAACACCCAGCTTTCAGGACACACTTTATTTTTTTGAGATAGAGTCTCTCAGTGTTGCCCAGGCTGGTCTTGAACTCCTGAGCTCAAGCAATCCTGCCTCGGCCTCCCAAAGTGCTGGTATTAACAGGCATGAACCACCGCTCCTGACCGCAGGTCACGCATTTTAAAGCTTGGATAACTTGGTTTGTACAGGCCTCTGGTGGAAACGTAATCAAAGCTCAGGTTTCCAGGTCTGTTTCATTAAAGGGATTTTCTTGAGGCTGGAAGAAAAAAAAGTCGACGTAGAGGAAAAGCTAACTTGTGTCAGGCAAAGGTGAGTCAGTGGCATGGACTTAGAATAATGCCAGTTATGAAAGGCCTAGGACCCAGCTATCTGTCTATACTGGCTTTAGACCTAAGGAGCAGATGGGGTTAACCATAGCTTGGGAATTTACACAAGTTCAAGATTAATGTTCTTGCTGGAAGAATCTTTTTACATGTTAGCCAAAGATAGTTCCTTATGAAGACCTGGATATGGTCCAGCTAAGCTAGAATCTCCCACTTCCTGTTTTCTCTTAGTTGGCCGACCAGCTGGAGGAGCTCCAGAGTATCTAAATTAATTTCCAGTTTTGTAATTTGAGAAAGAGAGGAAGATTCATTTCCTTAAGTGTGTTTCGTGAAGTTGGAAAATGATTTTTCAGAATATCCACTTTTGGCAGACTGAGTCAGTCACTTCATTTCCCTGATTTTTTGCCTAAGGTCCTGGGGAATTGACAAAGATTCTGCCCAAATCTTAAGGACAAGAATTAAATTTCACATGAATTACAGGCCTGTGCAACCACACCCAGCTAATTTTTGCATTTTTAGTAGAAACAGGGTTTCACCACATTGGCTAGGCTGGTCTCGAACTCCTGGACTCAAGTGATCTACCTACCTCTGCTTCCCAAAATGCTGGGATTAAAGGCGTGAGCCACTGTGCCATGGATTACCTGAGTCAGGAGTTCGAGACCAGCCTGACCAACATGGAGACACCCCATCTTTGTTTTTAAAAAATACAAAGTTAGCCTGGCATGGTGGCACATGCCTGTAATCCCAGCTACTCAGGAGGCTGAGACAGGAGACTTGCTTGAACCTGGGGGGCGGAGGTTACGGTGGGCCAAGATCATGCCATTGTAGTCGAGCCTGGGCAACAAGAGTGAAACTCAGTCTCAAAAAAAAAAAAAAGAATTGTTAATTTCTTAGGCAGGCTAATGGTATCTAGACTGTTTTTTTTTTTTTTAAATTCTTATCTTTTAGAGGTACATACTCAATTATTAATGGATAAAAGGATGATGTCTGTCAAAATAATCTAGGAGGGAAAGGGTATTGCTGTAACTCTTTAGTTACAGCAGATTGGTCCTGAGTTGGTAATTATGGAAGAAGCTAGCTTATGGGTCCATAGGGACTCATCATATTATGCTCTCTACTTTTATATGAGTTTAAATTTTCCTATAAAAATATTTTTTAAAATAGGCTGGGTATGGTGGCTCACCCCTGTAATCTCAGCACTTTGGGAAGCCAAGAGGGGCGAATCACTTGAAGTCAGGAGTTTGTAACCAGCCTGGCCAACACGGTGAAACCCTGTCTGTACTAAAAGTACAAAAATTAGTTGTCCTGGTGGCATGCACCTGTAGTCCCAGCTACTCTGGAGGCTGAGGCAGGAGAATTGCTTGAAACCAGAGGGCAGAGGTTGCAGTGAGCCAAGATCACACCACTGCACTCCAGCCTGGGCAAAAGAGTGAGATTCTGTCTCAAAAAATAATAATTAATTAAATAAATAACATAAAATAATTAGATTATTATAGTTTGATAAAAACATTAGTTCACTATGGTCAATTCAGTGTTGGGGCAAAAGTGGCAGATGCAGGGGTATATATGAAATGAGGATAGCCCTGAGTTGATTATTAGTTTAACTAGGTGTTTATTGCTCTCCACTTTTGTATATGTTTGAAACCCCCCATTTTAAAAAATCAGTAGATTATAAAAAAACATAGTAACTTGGGCCAGGCACGGTGGCTCACTCCTGTAATCCAGCACTTTTGGGAGGCCGAGGCAGGCAGGTAATGAGGTCAGGATATTGAGACCATCCCGGCCATGGTGAAACCCCGTCTCTACTAAAATACAAAAAATTAGCCGGGCGTGATGTCACCCGTCTGTAATCCCAGCTACTCAACGAGGCTCAGGGAGAGGAATCCCTTGAGCCTGGGAGACGGAGGTTGCAGTGAGCCAAGATTGTGCCACTGCACTCCAGCCTCGCAGCAGAGCAAGACTTCATGTAAAAAAATATATATACATAGTAACTTGGATGGAAGATTTTGAATGCTACCTCTGTGTAATTTCTTGGCTAGTATTTT
>PVKP010047902.1:0-14779 GCA_004027715.1 Plecturocebus donacophilus | reverse complement strand
TCGGTGTACAGCAGCTCCATTTGTGCAGTAGCTCAGACTAAAAAACTTGTACCATCCTTGATTCTTTCTTTCTCATCCAAATCCAACCCAGAAATCTGGTCAACTCTGTCTTTAAAAACCAATCCTGCAGAGCACAGTGGCTCATGCCTGTGATCCCAGTACTTTGGGAGGCCAAAGTGGGTGGATCACGTGAGGTCAGGAGCTTGAGACCAGCCTGGCCAACATGATGAAACCCCACATGGTGGCAGTCACTTGTAATCCCAGCTACTCAGGAGGCTGAGGCAGGAGAATTGCTTGAACCTGGGAGGTGGAAGTTACAGTGAGCCGAGATTGCGCCACTGCACTCCAGCCTGGGTGACAGAGGGAGACTCTATCTCCAAAACAACAAAAAAAGACTTATCCAGAGTCAACCATTTTGGCACCTCCTCCATAACATTCTGTTCTGGTCCAGACTCCGTCGTCTGTCCTAACTCACCTTGCAGCTGCCACGACTGCAGAGTCAGTCTATTCTCAACTCAGAAGCCAACGTCATCCTTTTTAAATATAAAGCAGATCGCACCCCTGCTCTGCTCAGACTCCTCCAGTGGTTTCTGAGTTACTCCAGGAAGAATCCAAAGTCCTTAACCATGGCCTAGAATACTCTACGTGGCTCTCAGATATCTCTGCCTCAAATCCTGCTGCCCTCCCGGCTCATGGCATTGCAGCGTCTTCTCTGCTGCTGCAGAATCTTCATACCTAGTATTCCTTCTGCAAGGAAGAGTCCTTTCTCAAGTCTGCAGGGGGCTCATCCAGTTCATTCTGGCAGACTCTCCTTGACCACCCTATCTAAAATAGCAATTGGGATGTGCACACACACACACACTCACACACCCTCACCATACTCACACACACAACTCACACATCCCGCCATCACTCTATTCTGTCACCCTACTTGGCCTTTTTCCATATCACTTATTTCACATGGTATATCATGAATGTATTTGTTGAATGTTGTTATTCTTTTAATTTATTTTCTCTTTTAGTCCATTAGAATATAAGCTCCTTGAAAGCAGAGATTTTGAATATCCAGAATCTGGAATAGAGACCACCACATAGTAAGCTTTTAACAAATAATTATTGAATTATGAATGAATGAATGAAACATAGTACAAATGAGTTGACTGAGGGCCACAGTGTTTAAGTAATTCTCCCAAGGTCATACAGCTGGTAAGTGGAAGAGCTGGTATTCTAACCCAAGTCTGTTTGATTCTGCCTCTCAGAAACCATAACACATAGATGAACCCTGATAAATCAAGCACCGATCTGCTGAATGGAAATGCTTGGAGACACCAAACAGCACACTTGAGGCCCTAAGTAGCCACCATCACTTCCTGAGAGGCTTCTCTACCAGAAACACTCTACCTAATGAACTGGGGAGCACAGCTGCCCCTAATCTTGCCCTTTTCTGACGCTTCAACACCAAAAAGCATGTCTGCACATGGAACTTCTCTGAAATGCCTGGAATTAAACAAAGCAGGCACAGCCCCTGCCCTTTGGAAGCTCAGCAATCTAGAACAAACACTGAGGCACACAGGGCTGGTCTTATGAGCTGGCAACCACATGGTCTGATTTTAGAGGCTAGGAAAGCTTAGTCCAAAAATATCTACCCCTCCCAAATGCCACAGTGCCTGGAATTCCACCATTAGAGGGATATTTCTGGGAGTTGAAGCCCTATCTCAGATTCTGAGTCACTTGGCTGGAGGTACTTTTTTAAGACAGTATATCATTGTATCTAGATTTTTTTAACGCATCCTGTGAGTTTATTTATTCTAATAAATGAGTTGATCTCATTACACTTATTACTATAATACATTTGTCGTAATTCTAGCATCTTAAATAATTTCTTTCATTTATTATGTTACCTTTGTTTTCTGTGTAATCTGAATTTTAGTCCTAATAGAGGTTACCTCCTCGATTTAAAGTAAGATACCTACTTTTCTATTATCGATTAATCTGAAATCAAATAGTACCTATTATCTCCCAAATACAAAAGATGAGAAAATTAATGATCTTCTATTTCCTCCCATTTCCTTTCCACCTACACCTGTCCTCCCTATCAACAGACACTTGTTATTATGTTATTGGATTTTTTTCTTCCTTACGGCTATATTATTATCATTATTGCTATTATTTTTACATTTGGTAAAGTTTTTTTTTCTTTCATGAACTTCTTTTAAATGCAATAAAACTCTGGAAGAGGCTACAGTTATCAGACACCAATATCTCTGCATTAATTATATGCTCAAATTACTTTTTCTTTTTGGAGACAGTCTCACTCTGTTGCCCAGGCTGGAGTGCAGTGGTGCCATCTCAGCTCACGGTAGCCTCTGCCTCCTTCCTGAGCTCAAGGGATCCCCCACCTCAGCCTCCTGAGTAGCTCGGACTACAGGCACATGCCATCATGCCCTGCTAATTTTTTGTATTTTTAGTAAAAATGGGGTTTCGCCATGTTGTTCAAGCTGGAAGATTACTTTCATTCATTGCAGTATAGGCTCCTATAGGATGCAGGACAGTAAATAGTCCGGGGGTGGAGAAATCACGAAAAAGGAAATTGGATGACAGATGGGGAAATACATAGAAGGTGAATACCTCCTCTCTTTTGCCTTCTGTTAGTCATACAAACAAGGGGGAAACATAATGGAAACTAAATAAACATTCGCAGAGGGCACCACGATTTCTGATGCACTCCTGGTACGGAGAGGGGCAGTAAGACAAGTGTGCGGATAATCAAAGGTGGGGATGGTGGACGGGTTGACGCAAGAGGAGGGAGGACGAAGAGAAGTGCTGACCTTTCCAGGGAGTCCTCTGCATAACTACTTCACAGCATCACACTTGGAGAGGACTCTTCCAGCTCCAAAGCCTGATCCACGTCATGTCCTGTCCCCACAGTCCCTCTGGCCAGGCAGGCCTCTCATTGTGAAATGGGGCCCTGCACACAAAAACAACGGCCTCGTGCTTGGGGCAGGCTGAATTCCTTCCAAAGCTGCCCTGGGTTTCTTTATCTCAGCCCCTTGTGAGAACACAGGAAACTCTGCTTCCCCAATCCTGAAATATCCGCCTCAGGAAGGAAGGGATATTGTCTTTCCAGGGGCCTCTGTTTGGCTTGTGAGCCTTTTCGATACTCGCTTTGTAAATGCACTGCAACAGCAAACCCACTCAGACCTTCCCTGGAAATGGCATATTTGAAAGATCATGTCCCAAATCCATTCCAACCTTTGGGGGGAAAGTTAGGACATAAAACTAGTACAAACTTTGTACAAACTGGTCTAAACACGATACTGGAGAGGGGTTTGGTTGTTTGGTTTGCTTTTGTGTGTTGCTTTTTTTGTTTGTATTGGCTAAGAATTGTTCAAAAGAAAAATCAGGCTTTTTTTCTTCAACATTCTTTCCCTACTGAGGGAATAATTTGTGAATTCACCTTTCACTGGATCTAAATGGAATTCATTTTTTATGCTTTATAGAAAACGTACAAACCCTCCACTAGTTCAATATGTTATGATTAATTTTTATAAACAAGTAGGCAATATCAGGACATCTTCAGAGATGAATAGAATTGAATTTGAGTGCTCTCATGCTGACTATTAAAAGATTTCAATTTAAAATGTTTGCCAGAGACCAGGGGTGGGACGAACCTCCGGGCATTGCCTCCCAGCGCCAGTGTCTAGAAGCAGCAGTGGTATTTGTGGTTGGCAGAGTTTTCTGGGCCATCACCGTGATTTCTAAGCTGGCCTCTGGTGCTCACCATGCTCCCACAAGCCTCAGATGGCCTTTATTTCACAGCAGACAACAAACCCACCTTTCTGTCAAAGACCACTGGTTGAGGTCCGGAAATGAATTTTTAAACGATGTCTTGAGGCCACTAAATTCCAAGGCCATTTCTCTTTCTCTCTCTTCCTAAGGACCCATCACCACAGACCCCAGGTGTTATTTGTACACCAAACACAGCAGTGCAACTAAAAAAATAAAAATAAAAAGGTTAAGCGCTCTGTGCCTCCAACTTCTAAAAGAAACTCCTGGGCAATGCTCAATTCTGAAAGTTACTCCTGCTAGGAGCCGTCTCCAGGTTTTCCAGCGCCGTCTTCCCTGCCTGCCCTGCTCCCCGGGCTCCGCTCTCGCCAGCCGCCTGGCCCCGCTCCTCCTGCTGCCCACCCAAGTGGCCCTGCCTCAAGTGTCCTCCAGCTCACACTGTGCTTCTGAAGCAGTGGCTCCCCGAAGATGTCCCCAATGCGGAGGGCAAACAAAAAGCGCCTTTCACAGGATCTCCCAGGCACCGCGAGAGCGAGGCAGGCTTTGAGGAGCCTGTCAAGGAGGGCAAAGGCCTCGCTTTGCAAACGCTCCTCCAGTGTGCTGGCTCCTGGGACTTGGCAGGCCCAGGGAACGGCGCCGCAGGGAAGAAAGCCCCTGGACAGGCCTCCCTGGCGGGCACCCCCTGCTCCTTTCATTCGGCCCCATGTGACGCCCGTGAGCGAGCTGGCAGGCCGGGGCCTGATGAATGAATCCTGTTTGTCAGGGCCCTCGCCCTGACTGCAGCCCATACATCAGGACACACGCTTCCCGACTGTAAATGATGGCTGAGAAAAGGACAGCGGTTTTTGATGTTTGTAGGACGGGCAGGAACAGCCAGGCCAGGACTGAGATCAGTCATAGGAGAAAAAGTCCGAAAAAACTCCACCAACCACGGGAGACTTTCTCTTCTGCTCTGGGCAGCAAGAAGACCCCGTGATTCAGCACAGAAAAGCACCCTCTGGCAACCCCGGTCCTGTTTAGTTCTGGGTTTGGTGCAATCTCTTTGTCGAAACTCACTTTCTCCCTCTGTAAAATAGGTATGATGACATGGGCCCATGGGAGCTGCTCAGTAAAGCTCTCTTGTTTAATCAGCTGACAAATTGCAAAGCCAAGTCCTAAATGCTTACTCAACTGGCCACCAGTAATGGGTGCACGGTGAGAGTGAGAGTTCAAGGGCAGCCACCTACGTCGCCCATCTGTTTATTTTTCCTGCCTTGGTCTAAAATGGTTCCAAGGCCCCAGACTCACAGCAGTCATGCCTCTTCTGTGGCAGCCAGAAGTGCAGAGGACAGTGTTATTCAAGGTCATCTGAAGAAGGCAAGGACCCACCTGCCACAAAGGGTCATTGTGAAAATGCAAACGTCCAGGAGCAAGAATTAAGGGCAGGACTCCCACACCGGAGAGCAGCCAAGGGCACCCCCTTGCAGAGAGCAAAAAAGAACGTGTGGTCACTTCTAGAAGGCAGAATGACAAGTCAAAGCCTCTCTGTGAATTAGCAAAAAGCATTCTGTCTGGTGGAGGAATGGAACACACCTTTCTGGGCAGGCGAGTTAGGAAAGGGGTACCTGTCTGGGCAATGCAGTCAGGATGAGTGCCCCTTTCTTCCAGAGTGGGGACGGAGTCTGGAGGGCAGCGCCCACTCCCACTCCCTCTCTGGGCACCGCTGCACACCCTCCGGGGCCCTGCCTTTAACTGCTGTGTAGCTTGACAGGGAAATGTCAAGGTCGAACTGGAGGCCTCTCACAGGTGCAGGAAGGAACACCAAAGCATCTTCTTGAGAAATAAACAATGTTGCCTCATTTAGCTCTAATTTTTTCTGTATGGCTTTGAAGTGGCAGTGTCTAAGGAAACCCCCAGTACCTTTCAAGGGGGGAAATCAAGGACTCCTGCATGTTGAAGTGAAGTTACTGAAGCCATTCATCCATTCGGCCAACAGCTGTCACCACAGCTCTGCAGCATGTCCCCTGTAAGTCTGCTGTCAACATGCAGACACGGGGGGCATCCGCACAGCCCGTGACCTCTGCAAGGTCACAATCCAAGACCAATGGTAGCACCCACCCAGGTGAAGTCCAGAGAGGCAGAGAAAGTGCTGGCAGGCACAGAGGATGGAGCAACTCACTTATTTTAGAACCAAAGAAGGCTTCGCAGAGGAGACTTCAGGGGGTGTTCTTAAGTGAGCGGTAGAATTTCTATGACCAGAACAGCCAGGCAGAGGGAAAAGCAGGAGCATAGCTACAGAGTCAAGAGAGTCTGCGCTGCAGCCAGAGCATGGGGTGGGAGGCGCAGAGGCAGGAAGGCCCTGAACACACCAAGAGTCAGAACTCAGGGAGGCAGTAGAGGGAGGACGCACAACTCCAAGTGGGCCTCAGGGCAGCTCTGACGATGGCCAGACTGTAGAGACTAACAATATTGGCACCATCTGGAAGACTTGAATGACCCAGGGAAGATGCCGAGGCTTGAGGGCCAAGCCCGAGGGGATGGAAATAAGGAGAAGGTGACTTGGGTTTCCAGACTGGATGGGGTGCATGCTAGGGGCACAGGCCTGCAATACACAGCACAGGAGTGGAGCGGGTTTGGAAGGCAATGTTGAATGTGGTTGTGGAGAAGCCAAGTCGAAGCTCCTAACAGTGCAGTCCTATAGAAACACGTAACAGTTAACTAACCCATGATGAATAGTTCGTTTCAAAACTAAAAGGCAGGCACGGCGCTGTGGCTCACGCCTGTAATCCCAGCACTCTGGGAAGCCGAGATTGGCAGATCATGAGGTCAGGAGTTCAAGACCAGCTTGGCCAACATGGTGAAACCCCGTCTCTACTAAAAATACAATAATTAGCTAGGTATGGTGGTGGGCACCTGTAATCCCAGCTACTCAGGAGGCTGAGGCAGGAGAATCACTTGAACCCGGGAGGTGGAGGTTGTAGGGAGCCGATACTGCGCCATTGCACTCCAGCCTGGGCAACAGAGCAAGACTCCTTCTCAAAAAAATAAAATAAAACTAAACTAAAAGGCAAAAAGCTTGCAAGAGAACTAGGGCCCTATACAAGGACCCCTGCCTTGCTCTGGGGCTGTGCAAGTAATTGTGTCAGGGCAACAGTTCTCAGATTTCCGGGTGCATCAGAATCACAGAGCGGTGTTGGGGACAGGCACTGACAATGCAAGTGCCTTGGTTTCACCCCCAGTGATTTCATGTCAGCACCCACAGAAGCAACACTGATTCCAGCTGCCCAGTTACAACATACTAAACGTCAAGGAGTCCTTTAAACTTTTTAACTTCTTTCTCACTAATTAACCGGAGCCTGTTTACCTTTTAGCTGAATAATCTCTTTAACTGATTAACTGAAGTTCATTCCCACTGGCCAGTGAAAAGGTCAGTGAAATTAGCCTCTGGAGAAACTAAGATGGCAAAGGCTACTTTGTGGGAGGTAAGAGAAGAGGGAGAAACAGAGACAGGAGACAGTAGGAGGGAATGGCTAAGAATGGTCTGTCTGGGCATTGTTGGTGAAATGGCTTAGCAGTTGTGGAGTCACTAGAGTCACACATTGTATGTGAAGGCACAAAGGCAGACATCAGGGAGCCCTGGAGTCGGTCCTTCATCCTCAGGGAAGGAGGACACTGGCTTTCTGCCAGCCTCTGCAGGTACACACTCAGACAAGGTTCCTCTTGGGCTCCTCCTCAGTCTGTCCTACTGCAAACTTTGACCCCACAATCTCCACAACCTGTGTAGAATCACTTCCAAGTTGACCGAGACTTGCTAAATTATCACATGAAGGACAACAAAGGCATGACTGAAAAATGGAAGAGAGTGAATATAGAGTAAACCCCAAAATCCTACTGTATCAGTCCCTTCTCACATTGCTATAAAGAATGACCTGAGACTGCGTAATTTATAAGGAAAAGAGGTTTAATTGACTCACAGGTCCACAGGCTATACAGGAGGCATAACTCGGGAGGCCTTAGGAAACTTACAATTGTGGTGAAAGGCAAAGGAGAAGCAGGCATGTGTTCACATGGCGGCAGGAGGGAGAGAGAGAACGGGGAAGTGCTACATGCTTTTAAACAACCAGATCTCATGAAAACTCACTCACCATCACAAGAACAGCAAGGGGGAAATCTCCTACCATGATCCAATCACCTCCCACCAAGCCCCTCCCGCAACACTGGGAATTACAATTTAACATGATTTGTGTGGGGACACAGAGCCAAACCATGTCACCTACCCATCGTCAAAAAGTAATGTCTCAACCCAAATAAGCTTGGAGTCAAGGGCCAGCTCCTACTGAACTTCAAATATTGGTGTTTAATATGACGTGTCATTTAGAAACAATGACAAAAGATGAATACATGCATCTTAAAAGCTGACTACCAAGCTCGAGCCTGTAAATCCAGCATTTTGGGAGGCCAAGGAGGGTGGATCACGAGATCAGGAGTTCAAGAGCAGCCTGGCCAAGATGGTGAAACCTCATCTCTACTAAAAAAAAAAAAAAAAAAAAAAAAAAAAAAAAAAAAAAAAAAAAAAAAAAAAAAAAAAAAAAAAAAAAAAAAAAAAAAAAAAAAAAAAAAAAAAAAAAAAAAAAAAAAAAAAAAAAAAAAAAAAAAAAAAAAAAAAAAAAAAAAAAAAAAAAAAAAAAAAAAAAAAAAACCCGACTAGCAAAGGTCCAGAGAAGGAAATGGGGAAGAAAAAGGATATAGTTTCCTTTTATCAGAAAACTATATTAGACCTAAACTCAACTGGACCGACCATGATCACCTATGAAAACTATGACAAATCAGTAAGTAAGAGAGTGTTTGATGGTAGTAAATGTCCTGAACACAAAACCAAAATGGTAATGTGATGAGTAATGGGGAGCGGGGTGAAGCCACCAATCATCCCAGTTGGTCTGGAGTTCTAGTTTCAGCAGTAAAAATCCCACGTCCTGGGCAACTTGGGATGGTTGGTCACTGTGGACCCAGGTCGTGGACCATGAGAATACGGGAATGGGTTTGGGAGACTTCCAGTTGACTCCTGGACTGCCACTTACTAGATGTGGGCCACTTAACTTCTCTGAGTTTCATTCAGTTCCTGCACTCTGAAAATGAGGTTTCAAAGGCCGTCTTCACAGGACTGTTTGCAAGGATTAAACCATAAGGGAACATAAAGGACATGATCGGTGGCACACAGCAAGCTCTCAATCCATGTGAGATGAGAAACATTTATCTGCAACCATAGCAAGCATAGTTGGGGCAGGATTACCTAGAGATGATGATGAGCATCAGGTGAGGCAGATAGAGATGTGCATGGTTGTTGCTTCCCTGCAGAGCTAGTCCCTGCCATTGGCACATCTGGCCCCAGCCCAGGGTCCTGGCAAGAAGCCTGAACAAGGAAGACCTCCATGGGTGCTTGAGAGCCACTGGGCAGACACACGTGCAGTCAGGCAAGAAAGCCACACTCCCAGGCCACGATGGCCTTGCCACTCAGCCCTGAGCGCCCAGGCGGATGTGAGAACCAAGCTGCAAGCCTTTCCTAGTCTCCCTATGATGGATGAATGACTGACTGTCCTCATGGGACCACTTGGCAGCAGAGCTAGCAAGAGCCGTGGCACAGATCCTGCCCATACTCACACCCCTGTGCTCCTGAGCCCTACAGACGTTTGGGTCTTCTCACTAGCAAAGTGAGGACGAGGGCGTGCTGACCGCAGCAAGGTTGTGTGCATGTTCCATGGAGGTGCACAGAGCAGAAGTGCTGCCCCTCGCACTGCCACGATGGTAAGTAGAGGAAATAAAACTCATGTCGTTTCAAAGATTGTCTGAGTGTCCTTGAACTCCTCTCTGGCTTTTCAGCAGCTGTTTGGCATACACAGGCAAATGACAGAGAGGAAGGGAGGGCAGAGACCTGTGCAGATGCCAGTGTGTCGCTCACTGCAGGTGGCACTAAGCTCCTGCCATGAGGCTGACACAGTCCCTGCCCTCCTGGAGATTAACCCTTTAGCATGGGGAGGTGAGAGCAGACAAATCAACAAGTAAGAGAGTGTTTGATGGTAGTAAGTGTCCTGAACACAAAGCCAAAACAGTAATGTGATGAGTTAACGGTGAGCAGGGGACTTTCTCAGATGGGAGTCGGGGAGGACCTCTGTAAGGTGTCATGTCTGAGCCGAGAGCAGGTCCATGCCGAAGAGGTAGCTATCCAAGAGGCAGGAGGTGTGTGCAGGAAGAGAGCACAGTGGTGCAAAGACCTGGGGTGGGAGCAAGTGTGGGTCTTCCCGGAACAGAAGGGTCAGCGGGGCCCAGAGCTCAAGGAGATGTACGTGGTGGCTTGAATGAGGGGAGTAGAGGTAGAGGGATGACACGTGGTCCAATCTGAGATATATTCTTTACTGCAAAGCCAATAGGACTTGCTGGGAGATTGAGTGTGCTTGGAGCAGTGAGAAACAGAAGAACAAAGAGTGACTCTTTAGATTTACGGTAAATAAATGCTGTTAACTGAGCATGTAGCCATTTGGCCATGTCAAGCATGAGATATCAACTGCATATCCTAGTGGAAGTGCCAGGCAGCTGGCTGGAGAGATGGGCTCAGAGGAGGGTTAGTATTAGAGACAGAAATAAGGGAGAGGTACAGGCGCCGTGACTCACACCTGTAATCCAAGCAGTTTGGGAGGCCGAGGCAGGTGGATCACCTGAGGTCAGGAGTTTGAAACCAGCCTGGCCAACATCTCTACTAAAAAAAAATACAAAAATTAGCCAGGCATGGTGGTGTGTGCCTGTAATCCTAACTACTTGGGAGGCTGAGGCAGGAGAATTGCTTGAACCTGGAAGGCAGTGAGCCAAGATCGCACCATTGCCCTCCAGCCCTGGCAACGGAGCTAGACTCTGTCTCAAAAAAAAAAAAGGTGTTTTTGTCTTTGGTTCTAATGCACACGTAGGTTCATTGCAGCATTGTTCACAATAGCAAAGACTTGGAACCAACCCAAATATCCAGCAAAGATAGACTGGATAAAGAAAGGATGAGTTCATGTCCTTTGCAGGGACACGGATGAATCTGGAAGCCATCATTCTCAGCAAACTGACACAAGAACAGAAAACCACATGTTCTCACTCATAAGTGGGTGTTGAACAATGAGAACATGGACACAGGGAGGGGAATATCCCACACTGGGGTCTGTTGGGGGGTGGGGGGCTAGGGGACAGATAGCAGAGAGTGGGAGACTGGGGAGGGATAACATTAGGAGAAATACCTAATGTAAGTGATAAGGGGATGAAGACAGCAAACCACCATGGCATGTGTATACCTATGTAACAATCCTGCAAGATCTGCACATGTATCCCAGAACTTAAAGTAAAATTTAAAAAAAAAAGTGGGGGGAGAGAATAGCTCCCGTCTGGAGTCCGAAGGGAGACACCTTTTGCTGCAGCGTGTGAATGTTGCCTCCCTTCCAAACACACCATGCGATCACACTCCCTGGCAGCCTAAGTCCCTTCCTGTTTCAACAGCCAGTCTGTGAACCAGCTCTACTTACAGGCTTCACATACAACATGTGGAGGAGCCTGGCCCAGTTCCTGCCCAACTCATGTCTATTCTCTCAGCAAACATGTGTCCAGGACTTCTTCCGTGCCTGGGGCTAGGCTAGTTAACTCGCCTTGCAGAACAGAAGGCTTGCCCAGGGAGCTAGCTCGTTTGGAAAGGAGATGGAGGGTGGGCAGGGTGTGGTGTGGCCACAGGAAGTGGCAGGCGTGGGGCCGGGCTGCCTGGGGGCCAGCTTGCTGAGCCACCACCTAGCTGAGGACCTGAACCAAGCCCATCTGCAGGCTGCAAAGCCTTCATCGGCAGAGAAAAATGACCCCTGAGAGTCCCTCCCAGTTCCAAAATGCTGCAATTATCTGGAAATTACCATCTAAGTAGACAAATCATTTAGGCAAAAAACAGATTTAAAAATCCTTTTGCTTCAATTACGCTTTTTTTTTTAAACTTGAATTTTCATGATAATTGCCTGAAGCCTGAGTAGTCTGTCCCCAGACAAAGCAGTCTTTGAGTTAAACTCTGCTTTGTACGTCAAAGCAAAGATACTCGCAGAGCAGACTCCACCTTCTCCCCACACCTCCTCTCCGGGTTCCACCTTGCAGTGCACAAATGAGGAGGTGCACACGAAAGCTCCTTTGTACTAAGTACAGTTATTACAAGGTGTGGCCCCCGAGACACTACCCTCTCTATTATTTTGACAGTATGACTTCCTGTAATATTACTATCTCCTGTCATCTCAGTAACAAAGGCTGATACCTGGGTTTTTTTTTTCTCTCTCCTCGCAACAATATACTTGACATTTAATGCATCATCAAAAAGTTTCTGAGGTTTTGGGGCTAAAGCTCTGAAAGTATTACTTCCTGCTGCCGGGGCAGCAGCTCAGGTACCCAGAGCAGCCCCAAGACTTCTGAAGCAAGGCTGCTGCTCTGTTCTCAACTTCGCCAGACGATCCCAAGGATTTCAAAGCCAGCTCACACCCCAGCCCCTCGTCAGTGGGTCTTCCCAAGAGCTGAGAAACCGGTCCCAGAGCAAAAAGCACAGAGGCCACTGCTTCCCGTCCCAAGCTCTGTCCCTTAGTTCTGTGGGTCCTTGAGCAAATCACTGAACCTTTCTGCTACCCAGATTGGCAGAATTACTGTATGGGGCAAACTGATCTCCGGGGAGTGGCCCAGCATCCACTCTCAGGTGTTGAAATAGACTTGAACTGCCCTCAAGGCCAGTCAGGTGACCCGCCATGAAACCTGCAGTGAAACCACATGTTTCTCCTAAACGTTAGAAGAATATGAGCTTGGTTTCACCAAACTGCTCCCTAGTGGCCCAGCAACACAGGAATGTGCTGGGCTTGCTCTGTGAAGGTGGATTTGCAGCCAGCAAGGCAGAAAAGCGATCACCGTTCACCCAACCCTCTATTTCTTCTGCCGCATTTACAGTGCACACACGCGTAGTCAGGGCCAAAGCCAGGCTCAGGGATACAAGGACGAACATAGCAAAGCCCCATGACCTCTGGGTACAGACTGCCCAGGGGTTGGAACGGCATGTGAGCACACAGCTGCCCACAGGAAGGGCTGGGGAAGGCCAGAGGGGGCACAGGAAGGGAGCCCCTAATGACCCGAAGATTAGAGAGGGAGAGGCAGAGCGGGCTTCCCAAAGGAGCTAACTCTTGACCCAACTCACTGTTTTCACAGTAGTTGGGCAGCTGGACATTCCAAGGCGGAGGCGGTAGGAAACTCCGTGGCCCAGGCCCAGAGACAAGGGCTGGCTGGTTAACACACACGGCCCCATCAGGCTAGGCCACAATGCACATGGGGCAGTGCTGGAAACCAGGCCCCAAGCTTCAGAATCTGCTGAGGAGTGTGGCTGTTTCTCATTTTTGGTTTTTGATCCGTGGAGTGCAGTGCAGGCTGTGTAGCTAAGGGTCAGAGGCATTGATCTGGGAGGTCAGTCAGACTCAGATGGAATCCCTGCTTATACTAACGGTGTAATCTTGGGAGAAATACTGAATATTTTGAAACCTCCATCTTCTCATCTGTAAAATGGGTGTAACAATACCCAGCTCATAGGTGGCGAGGGTTATGTAAAATAACAAATGTCATGTGCTGGCATTCGATTATAGCAGCCAGTTAAAAACCACAGAGGGGAGGGCTCAATGTGTGCTTTTGGAATTATTCTTCTAGCGTTGTTTGGCAGATGGACTGGGAGAAAGACAGGGATGAATCCAAATGCACAAACACACACATACACACACACAAAGTTCTTTTTTAGTTTTATTTATTTAGAGACAGGGTCTTGCTCTGTTACCGAGGCTGGAGTGCAGTAGTGCCATCAGAGCTCACTGCAGCCTCGACCTCCTGTGCTCAAGTGATCCTCCCACCTCAGCCTCCCAAGTAGCTGGGACTACCAGTGCATGCCACTACACTCAGCTAATTTATTTTTTATTATTTTTTGTAGAGACAAGGTTGGGCCGTGTTGCCTAGGCTGGTCTCAAACTCCTGGCCTCGAATGATCCTCCCACTTCAGCCTCCCAAAGTGCTGGGATTACAGGTATGAGCCCTCATGCCCAGGCTCAAATTTCTTTGATAGTGGGGTAAACAATGTACTACAAAGAAGATGTGATTTAATGTGAAGGTGAAAGAGGAGAGGACTCCAAAACGGCTGTACGTTAAAGGCGACTTAGGAAATGGGTCTTGTTAGGAGGAGGAATTCGGAGCCAGCAATACAGATGCGGCAGGGAAGCACAAAGTTTCAAGGTGTTAGGAGCAGTGAGAGTAAGCCAGAGCTGGTGGCCTCTGGGGGAGAAGGGTGGAAAACGCTTTCACAGGTCCATACTCAGGAGACACACCCTCACACATACTCAGGAGACATATTCCATGACCACTGTGTGTGCCAGAGTTGTCGCCATGAGTCCAGGCCAGAGCCTGGGCAGGCCTTGAATGCCATGCTAAGGAATTTGGAGTTTATTCAGAAAGGAATAAAGGAGGCCATTCATTTATTAGAATTATCTATTTCCAGTCCACTAACCCACAAAAATCTTTCAAGGAAGGAGGGAGATTGCAGTAGAAGCGTGCCCACCACCCCCTGGCTCTCCCGCATTTTTGAGCCAAATTGCTTCCTGCTGCCCTGGAACGCAAGCAGGGTCCACCTGCTCACAGCCACACTAAAGTTAACAATAACACTCATAAGAGCTAACGTAGCTCTGTTTGAAGTGTGCTGTCTTAACTCAGTTGATCCTCCGAGCAAGACTGATATCATTCTCCCATTTTGTGGATAAAAAACAAGACACCCAGCCATGACGAAATATACCCAAGATCATTAATGAATGAACCCAAGAATAAAAGGCAGCTGCATCAGTATCTCTGCTTTCTGATCCATGCAGATGCGAAATCATCTGGAAACCCAAGATCTAGCTAGTTAACGGACACGTGGGTTGTGAGCCCCATTAGTTCTGGACAGGAGCCTTGCAGG